>CAJQZJ010001694.1:6144274-6219037 GCA_907164525.1 Lophiomys imhausi | reverse complement strand
CAGGTAACAGGTTTAAAACACTGTAAATAAATTAAAGGTGACAGCTGTTCAACCTGGTTTTACAAACCTCCAAGAGTTGAAAAAACTTAGAGCTAAGGTAAAATAATGCATGGTGTTAGCCAATGCCATTACCTCCAGCAGAGACAGGATGATCACTTTAGAGTTAGTTGTCTTATAAATTCTAGAGTTACAAGAAACAGGGTGGTGATGGTGCACACCCTTAGTCACATCATTGGGGAAGAATACACCCTTAATCCCAACACACTAGAGACAGAAACAGGCAGATCTCAGAGCTCAAGGACACCTGATACACAACAAGCTCTAAACAGAGAAAAACTTTGATCCAGGAGTGGAGGAGCACATTTTTAATCCCATCAGTTGGGAACCACATGTCTTTGATCCCAAAACATAGAATGCAGAGACAGGCACATAGGATTTGGAAAGATTTAAGTTTAAGCAGCTTAAAATTGCAGCCTGCCTTTTGTAAAGCTACTTACAATAGGCAGGCTGCAATTCAAACAAATTGTCCTTTGAGATCTCAAAATATATACACTAAAGGTTTGTTTAGCTCCAAAGTATCAAAATAATTTCTTCTTTAATCCGGATTGAAAGGTAATACTTTATACATTATCAAAAAAACTAAATTTGCTCCAGGAAAAACATTACCTGACCCCTCCAAAAAAAGGTAATTGTCCCAGAGTTAGGATTAGGGCAGGGCTCTGTTCTTATCTTTCCAGGAGATTTAAAGCATCCATTCAAGGAATCCAGGGACAACTGGACAACGCAAACCTCAGCAGAAAACAGATCAGACACCAAAGAAGACGAGTGGCCCAGATGATCCAGCCTTGCAGACTTCTTCAATAGCAGTTTCCTCAAAAGTCTACAACCACAACAACTCAAAATTGCTAAGATCATTCAGCTCCACAGACTACTCCAGCCAGATCTTCAGTAAAGCTCTGAAGATCAGCTTCTGTCTATGAACTTCTTAGGACATCTAAATAGCTGAGCACAAAAGGACTGAACATCAAATGATTCTATTAACATTTTTAACCATTTTTCCATTCTTATTTGGGCCCCAAACAGGTTTACTACGTCCCAAATCAGCAGGAAGTCATTTTAAGAGAACAACATCCCATCCCCAGAAGGTGGGGAGGGTGTTCTCCCCCTTTGGTTATTTGATAGATAATAGAAAATTTTGTTATTTAGGGCAAAAGACTACAAGCTGTTAAATGGTCTTGTTAAATGGGTTTTGGAGGTTAGACCCAGGGACTTCTCTCTTTTGCTTTTCTGTATCCTCCTTTCTCTCCTATATAGGAGTGAACAGACTTGAGAAAAATGGGAAATAGACATAGTATAGGAAAGATCAAGAAAAAAGGACAGATTATTGAATATAGCTTTATACCTTTGTATACTGATACAAAATTAATATTACATTTGGCTAAATTGGTATTGATCATTGTATATTAATGCAAAATTAAGATTGTATAGGGCTACATCGGTATTGATCTTTGTATATTGATACAAAATTAAGATTATATTTGGCCACAGTGGTATTGACCCTTGTATATTAATGTAAAATTAAGATTGTATTGGGCTACATCGGTATTAATCTTTGTATATTGATACAAAATTAAGATTATATTTGGCCACATTGGTATTGATCTTTGTATATTGATACAAAATTAAGGGTAATGCTTCTTAAAGGTATTGTTCATAGTAATACTTAAAAATGAAATGTCAAGTTTTGACCTCTCGCTACCAACCGACATAAACTGTTTAGGATAATTAAGAAATGGAAACTAATAGCCATGAAAACGTGTCATTTTGTTAGTTACTATGACAGTCTATCACAGTTATTTTCTAAGCTACTCAGAAATCAAGTTGCTAAGAGACAAGCAATATTTGCTTATCTAAATATAAGAGATAGATAGGGAATCTTCAAAAACCTCAAGAGATCTGCAGAATATGGCATTCAAAGATGTTTTCTTAACTTAAGATTTTTTGATATCGAGACATGTCAGCTCCTGACAGCACCCCAATTCTACTCCAAGTAGAAGATGAGCATCGAAGAATCTCCAGTGGGAGATGATTGAATTGGTGGTAAGCCGTTCTCTTGGCAAGAAAAACCCCTTGTTTCAACTGTAGACAGACTTCTGTCCAAAAAGGACAAAACTTGGGAGCAGGTAAGTCGACAGCCTAGCTCTGCCAAGACAGGGTAGGTAAGTCCTTCATAATTCCTGCTCTACAACCAATGTCTGTCAGAGAAATGGGGCCAAATGGCTGAAGATTGATGCTGTAATGTATGGAGAGAAAATGGGAACTGTCCAGGCAGCCACTGGTATGTCATTTTTTAGTTTTGGAAGCTGCAGCCCTGCACTTCCTATATAATCAGATATATTTACCCCTCTCAGGTCTCTGAGGTGGTTGAAGAATAGATAGCTAGAGTCTCATAGTTAAATTTTGAGTTGTTTAGGAATCAAGAAGGTGTTCTGGATCTAAGAAGATATTTTTAAAATTATGAGGCAATTTAGTATGAAAGCTGAGTTAGATATTGAACTTTAAACTCCTGGAGATGGTTAGATAGTAGAATGTTAAAGTCAGGTGCCAAATACATATGGACTGGGCATTGAGAATGTATGCTAAGCCATATAACTCTTATAATTGTGTCCTATTTATTTCTGTTGTTTTGTATTGTATTTATAGTTATAAGAAAAAGAACCATGTTTTGGACTGAAAGGGAGAGCAGTTGGGGGGAAAAAAGAAATACCTTAAACTGAAAAAAAAAAAAAAAGAAGGGAAGAGGATGGGGGAGGAGGGGTGGAAGGGTGGGACTGGAGGGGGGAGTAGGGTGGGGATTGTGATTGAGATGTAACTTCAAGAAATAAAAAATAAATTATTTTTAAAAATAATATAAAAACAAAGAGAACAATACAAAGAATTAATGAAACAGAGTTGGTTCTTTGAGAAAAATCAACAAGATACACAAACAGTTATACAAATTAACTAATATACAGTTAGAGAGAATCAAAATTAACAAACTTGGAAGCAAAAAAAAAGGAGACACAAAGGAAACCCAGAGAATCATAAGGATATGTCTTAAAAACCTATACTCCAAACCAGAAATCTAAAACAAGTGAATAATTTTCTTGATAATTACCACTTACAGTTTTAGTACAGAAACCTATCAGATGTTAAAAAAAGATAATGGCAATATTTCTCAAATTATTCGACAAAAAAGAAGCAAAATGAACATTGCCCTAATCATTTTATTAGAGCACAGTTACCTTTTGCCCAAAGTATATAAAGAATCAACAAGAAAGAGAATTACAGACCAATTTCCTTTATGAACATACATACAAAAATATTAAATAAAAATACTTGTAAATTGAATTAAAAATACATCAGATAGATCATCCACCATGATCAAATACATTTCATAACACAGAGGCAGGAATGGCTCAATATACAAAAATTAGTCAATGCAATTCATCTTGTAAACAAACTGAGAGAAAAAAAAAACACCATTATCAACTCTTTAGATTCAGGAAAATCCTTTGACACAATCCAAAACTCCTTCATGAGAAAAATACTGGAGAGATTAAAAAATAGAAGGGACATACCAAACATAATAAAGACAGTTTGTTGCAAATCTACAGCCTACATCATATTAAATGGAGACAAAATCAAAGCAATTCCACTAAAATTAAGAACAAGAAAAGGCTGTCCATTTTCTCCACACCTATTCATTATAGTACTTGAAATCTTACCTACAGCAATTACCATAGGTACCAGCCTTTGACATCTACAGGATACATTGAGTAGATATGGCATTGTTGGGTCAGTCACAACTCTCAGTGACTGACATCTATCTTTCAAAAATCTTCTAAATTCAGAGACTGCAAGAGGTAGCCTATAATTATGGTTAGTTTAAAGGGAGAAAGGGGAAGGGGGACAGTGAACTGATTTTTTCAGACAGGCTATCCTGCAAACTGATTGGGAAAGTTTTATAGTGACATTCTATTTCCTTGTGCCAAGTGTTTCCTTGATAGCAGCCTCAGAAGTTGTGAGCACATTCCTTTGTTCTGTAGCTTAACAAGCTCCTTGGGCTGCTATTAGCAGGCCACTCACTGAGAGCTCAGCTGGCTAAAGTATGTTTTGGTTTTGACCAACTTATTTCAGAAGTTGATGGTGATGGTGGAGTTCCTAGATTTTTACCCGATCCATGAATTATATGAGAATAATAAGAGAGGAGTGAAAAAAAGAAGGACTCAAACACACACACACCCTCAAAGAGAAGAAGATGGACAAAGCTAGGGTACATAGACAAGTTTATTGTGGTGACTATTCTTTTTATATTGTGAATGAGGGCTATCTACATAAAAGAAAGAATTGTCTCATGGTTAAAAGGCATTTATCACAAGGACAGATAAAATCATTGCAATAAGAGGGCACTTAGCAATTGCTTTTCTACACATAAGTTAAGTTTAAGATGACAGTATATCATTTCAAAGCTGAAAAGGTATAAGGAATTACAACAAAACACTTTGTGTATTTTTCTATTAAGATTTGTACTACGTTTAGGCATTCCTCGGTAGCTTCCTTATCTCCTGAGTTCATGGGTCCTTAATTAATTAAGTATATACCTTAATTGGTTTTATGGCACATCTGGAGTTTGGTCTTATCTTCTCCAGAGTGAAAGCTTATTTGAGGTCATAAATCTATCTCAGGCCTGTCTCCTAATGAGATACACAATGTTTGGAAAGAGTATTTACTACATCTATATGTTTTCTATTAACGTTCTAACTTCCTTAACTACTATAATTGTTTGTACTGAGTCAGGCAGTTTGTAAAACCCTTATCAGGAATAATAAAATCATCTTTATAAGACCCTGTGTGGAATCTGGCCAAACAAGGAGAGTGGCACTTAGCAATAAGGGAATCTCCACTCCATGTCAGTAATAACAGTTAGAAAGAAAAAGTAGGTAGGGGGTGATGTTAGCAAGAAGCAACTCTAGGTTGCATCTTCAGTGTAGACTTTTTAAAACACTAGATAGCTTTTGAGGAAGATTACATGCTTATTGAACCCCTTTTGTGGAAAGCTTCTGACAGTGCTTGAACACTATGTAAAGGACCTTGTTTGTAATGTTCAATAAGAAAGAATAGCAGATGGACACAAAGGAAAGAGCCTCAAGAGCATTCAACTCTGAACAAGTAATAATTCAGCTCAAGGAGGTCAAGCAGATACAAATTGGAAAGGAAGAAGTCAAAGTATCACTATTTGCAGATAGTATAATATCTATATGTGGTGTGTGTGTGTGTGTGTGTGTGTGTGTGTGTGTGTGTGTGTGTCCCTAAAAGTTTCATGAAGGAACATCTATAGAAGGTAAACATGTGTAGCAATGTGACTTCATACTTGATTTTTAAAATTTGGTAACTTTTCTATACACAAATGGCAAATAGACTGTGAAAGAAATCAGGGAAACAACACCTTTCACAGTAGCCTAAATTAATACAAAATATCTTGAGGTAAAAGTGTAACCAAGCAAGTGAAAGATTTGTATGATATAAATTTCAAGGAAAAAAAAATAGAATAACAAAGATTGTAAGATCTTCCATGCTGATAGATCAGCAGAATACATAGCAAAATAATGGCCATCAAATAAAAACAATCTATAGAATCAATGCAATCCCCATTAAGATTCCAACACAGATCTATAAAGGAATATTTTCAACTTCATATGGAAACACACACACACACACACACACACACACATACACACAAAACCCTCAGAGTAACTAAAACAATCCTAAATAATAAAAGAACTGTTGGGTGTATAACTATTCCTGACCTCAAACTGTGATGTAGAGTTATAGTGATAAAAACAGCATGATGCTGGCACAAAACTAGACATTTTGATCAATGGACTTGAAGTCCTGACATAAATCCACACCCCTATTTGACACCTGATTTTCTTTTTACAAAGAAGCAAGAAGTACATACTGGAGAAAAGACAGCATCTTGAACAAATGGTGCTATTCAAACTGGATGTCTGCATGTAGAAGAATCCAAATAGATATATCCTCACCATCTTTCACAAGACTAACCTCAAAATGGATTAAAGATCTCCCTATTAAAGTAGATATGCTGAACTTATCTGAAGAGAAAGTGGAGAGTAGTCTTGAGGTCATTGGCACCAGAGACCACTTCTGAATAAAATGTCCATAGTGCAGGCACTGAAATCAAAAATCAATAAGTGAGATTTATAAAACTGAAAAACTTGTCCAGGGTAATTTGACAACACAGTAATTTGACACCACAGTAGGCAGGCTGTAGAATGGAAGCCATTTTTCTCAATTGGTGTTCTCTTCTTTCAGATGAGTCCAACTCATATCAAGTTGATATAAAACTAGCCAATACAACTTACCCCTTGTCAATTTGACACACAAAGATATCACTGTTCAACAGTAATTTTTCCTTTCTTGTTCATCTTAAATTTCACACACTAACAGCAACATCACATTATAAAACATTTTACAACAAAACATATAAACACTTTACAAATTCCAACACTTTAAAACTCTAAATCTCTTTTGAAACTTAAAATCTCTTCAAGAGTTCAGTCTATCAGTGGTGGGTAAGTTAAATACTTTGTTACTTCAAGAATGAATAGTCAGGGCACAGTCACAATCTGAACAAAACAAAACCAAATTCCAGAAGTATAAATAAGTCCAAATCTCAGGGGTTCACCCACAATTTTCTGACCTCCTCCAGAGGGCTCTTGTCATGTCTCTGGCTTTCTCCTCCATAGTACAGACTAGATAGTCTTCTAGGCACAGGCTGACTCTACTGCACACCTCCTGCCATTCTTGCTGGCGGTTGAATTTTACTCGTCATCTCCAAAATGCTGGGGTCTTTTCCAAAAGTAGGTTGCTCTTTTAGAAAGCCTTTCTTGGCTTTCATCAAGGACTCCTGCCCTGCTACACAGTGCCAAGCCTTGCTGTTCTTAGTGACCTCTCTTGCCTTCAAAACCAGTACCACTTTGGTTACTCTTACACAACCATGTTCAGCTGCCAACAGTAGGTACAACCTTGGCCATTTCTGGAAAACAGCTTCTATGTGTGGACCCTGAGGAAAGACTTCCCAGAAGAATTCACCTCAGTGATGTTGGTCTGTTCTTACTCAAAGCTGATTCTTCAGCCCTAACTGACCATTATCCATTATCCCAGCAAAGCAAAGGATTGTCTTTAGTGGTTCTGGTTTCTTGTTAACCACAGCAGAACCTTCATCTCTGCTATCCAGAAGCAAATTGCTTCCTTCTAAACTTCAAAATCAAGACCTCCACTGTCTGCAACATTCTCAAGATTATCTCCAAAGCTCTTCAGAACAACTCATTAAACTTTCAATACTCAATGGCTTTTCTAGCCCAAAGATCAAAGTCGGTCCACAATCCTGCCCAAAACAACAATATCAGGTCTGTCACAGCAACACTCCTCTATTCTGCTATCAACATATCTTAGGCTTTTTATTGTTGCACTGAAACACCATGACTTGAGAATGAAAGAGTTTGGCTTACATTTTCACATTGTAGTCCAACACTGAAGAAAGCCAGCACAGTAAAACAAACAGAACAGGTACCTGAGGCAGCAGCTAATAAAGAGGCCATGGAGCAGGGGTCTGTACTGCTTACCGGCTTGCACATCATGGCTTGCTCAGCCTCTTTTCTTGTAGAACCTAGGGACACCAGCCCAGGCATAGCACCATCAACAATGGGCTGGGCCCACCTCCTCAATCCCTAATTAAGAAAATGCCCTGCAGCTAGATTTTTATAAAGGCATTCGAGTTTCCCTCCTTTTAGATGGGTCTAGCTGTTAACTGAAGTTGACATGAAACAAGGCAAGACACATGAGAATCCCCCAAACAATCTTGGTTACAGCCAAGATAATATATTGCTCTCCACAAATTGACAGTTAGTGCCCATTCTGTAGACAAAATCTACAGAAGTCATTGAACATGGAGAAGTAGAGCTGGTGCTTACATAGAGCCTTCAACACTATGCTCTAGTGTTTTTATTACAAGAAGGTACTCTTCTAGCTACTAAAAAAGAAATGTAAACACCAAGCCACCCACAGATCCTTTGATCTACAATAGTGTCCTACTTGCAAGACATGCAAGGGCAATGGTGACACAAGTTTGTGGGAGTAACTAATGTGTGTCTGATCTGATTTAAGGCCCATTCAAAGAGATAGAACCCAAACAAGACACTGTGCAGGTGGCTAAGAACCACAGATTTGATAATCTACCCTCCTAGTAGAAAACCAAAAAAATTAATGATAAAATGACTCTTAGGATATGCTGCCATACTCACAGATAATTTCCTTGCTTAGCCATTACCAACAAGCTTCCAACTCCAACAGATGGGAACAAATATAGAGAGACCCACAGCCGGACATTTTTTAGAGAGAGTGGGAAACTTTGGAACACTTAGCCCTAAATAGTATGTCTCCATCAAATCCCTTCCTTCAGAGTTCTGGGACCTCTGAAAAAGAGTAGATGAAAAGAGTTTAAGAGCCAGAGGAGATGAATGATGCCAAGAAAATGAAGTCTTCTGAATCAAAATGATCAAAGCTTGTATGCACTCACAAAGATGGAAACAGGATGCACAGGGTGCATATGGTTCTGTACCAGGTCTTCTGAGTACACATTATGCCTTCCAGTTTATTTTTTTAAATGGTATTCCTGAGTGTGCAAAGGAGTGGATCTGTGATTTTTGTGCCATCTCCTGGTCTCCTTTCCTACTCTTTGTTTTGTCCCATAGTTTTTGTTTAATCCTTTATATTTTATTATGTCATGTTTGGTTGTTATATCTTAGAAGGCAATTCTTTTCTAATGAAAGACAGAAAGGGAGTATAAATGGATGGGAGGTGAAGTGAGGGGGATCTGGAAGATTAGAGGAGGAGAAACTACAATAGGCAGATAGGTGAAAAATTATTGTATTTTTAAAAATTTATTTATTTTTTATTTCTTCAAGCTTCATCTAAATCACAATCCCCTCCCTACTCCCCCCTCCAGACCCATCCTTCCACCCTCTTCCCCCTCAACCAACCCATCCTCAGCCCTTTTTTTTTTAACTTTAAGGTATTCCCCCCCCCAACAGCCCTCCCTTTCAGTCCAACAAATGGTTCCTTCTCTTATAACAATAAATACAATACAAAACAACAGAAATAAATAGGCCACAATTATGAGAGTTATATGGCTTAGCATACATTCCCAATGTCCAGTCCATATGTATTTGGCACCTGACTTTAACATTCTACAATCTAACCATCTACGTGAGTTTAAGGTTCTATATCTAACTCAGCTTTCTCATAATGTGCCTCACAATTTTAAAAACATTTTCTTAGATCCAGAACACCCTCTTGATTCCTAAACAACTCAAAATTTAATTATGAAACTCTAGCTATCTATTTTTCATCCACCTCAGAGACCTGAGAGGGATAAATATATCTGATTGTATAGGAAGTACAGGGTCGGCAGCTTCCAAAACTAAGAAATGACATACCAGTGGCTGCCTGGACAGTTCCCATTTTCTCTCCATACATTACAGCATCAATCTTCAGTTGTATGGCCCCGTTTCTCTGACAGATATTGATTGTAGAGCAGGAATTATGAAGGACTTGCCTACCCTGTCTTGGCTAGGCTGTCGACTTACCTGCTTCCAAGTTTTGTCCTTTATGGACAGCATTCTGTCTACAGTTGAAACAAGGGGTTTTTCTTGCCAAGAGAAAGGCTTGCCACCAATTCAACCATCTCCCACTGGAGATTCTTCGATGCTTATCTTCTACTTGGAGTAGAATAGGGGGGTGCTGTCAGGCACTGACATGTCTCGATATCAAAAATCATAAGTTAAGAAAACATCTTTAAATGCCATATTCTGCAGCTCTCTTGAGGTTTTTGAAGATGCCCTATCTATCTCTTATATTTAGATTAGCAAATGTTGCTTGTCTCTTAGCAACTTGATTTCTGAGTAGCTTAGAAAATAACTGTGATAGACTGTCATAGTAACTAACAAAATGACACGTTTGCATGACTATTAGTTTGCATTTCTTAATTATCCTAAATAGTTTATGACGATTGATAGCAAGAGGCCAAAACTTTACCTTTCATTTTTAAGCATTACTAGGTACAATACCTTTAAGAAGCGTTACCATAATTTTGTATCAATATACAAAGATCAATACCAATGTGGCCAAATATAATCTTAATTTTGTATCAATATACAAAGATCAATACCGATGTAGTCCAATACAATCTTAATTTTTCATTAATATACAATGATCAATACCAATTTAGCCAAATATAATATTAATTATGTATCAATATACAAAGGTATAAGGGTATATTTAATAATCTGTCCTTTTTTCTTGAAGTTTCTTATACACTGACTATGTCCCATTTTTTTCTCAAGTCTGTTCACTCCTACATAGGAGAGAAAGTAGGATACAGAAAAGAAAAAGAGAGAAGTCCCTGGGTCTAACCTCCAAAACTCATTGAACAAGACCATTTAACAGCTTGTAGTCTCTTCCCCTAAATAACAATTTTTTTCTATTATCCATCAAATAACCAAATGGCTGGGAAAACACCTTCCCCACCTTCTTGGGATGGGACATCGTTCTCTTAAAATGACTTCCTGCTGATTTGGGACGTAGTAAACCTGTTTGGGGCCTAAATAAGAATCGAAAAATGGTTAAAAATGTTAATAGAATCATTTGATGTTCAGTCCTTTTGTGCTCAGCTATTTAAATGTCCTAAGAAGTTTGAAGACAGAAGCTGATCTTCAGGGCTTTACAGAAGTTCTGGCTGGAGCAGTTTGTGGAGCTGAATGATCTTAGCAATTTTGAGTTGTTGTGGTTGTAGACTTTTGCGAAACAGCTATTGAGGAAGTCTGCAAGGCTGGATCATCTGGGCCACTCATCTTCTTTGGTGTCTGATTCTGTTTTCTGCTGAGGTTTCCGTTGTCCAGCTGTCCCTGGATTCCTTGAATGGATGCTTTAAATCTCCTGGAAAGATAAGAACAGAGCTGTGCCCTAATCCTAACTCTGGGACAATTACCATTTTTTTTGGGGGGGAGGTAAGGTAATATTTTTCCTGGAGCAAATTTGGTTTTTAATAAAAGGAAAAATATAAAAATATTACACATAATTTTATAGGCATTTAGATTACCACCTACTGAGAAAGTCTTAAACCTACATAGAGAAAGGAAAGTTCCTGAGACCATGTATGTATTGGGTAATTTCAAAATTGTCTGGAAGGCTTACTTTATTTCCAGTTTGTACCCTTAAATACATTTCAATTTCCTTTTTTGTTGTATTATTTATTTATCTTTTTTAAAAAATTGTAGCCCTTTGCAGAGAAACTCCAGGTTTAGTTCTCATTATTAATTAATATTTATGTATTGTTCTTGATTACTCAAGTGCCATCATCTTTTTTTTTTTAATTACACAAATTATACTTAAAACTTTAGTTTAGAAAAGAACACTACAAGTAGCTTGGTCATAGGGCCAAATGCAAGTGAGAGCAAAATAATGCATAGATCTCCTCTCTACTTCCACAAATGCAATGGTTATTATGATTAGAGACTGACTTCATTGAAACCCTTCATTTTCCTAATAAACTGAGGATTTTAACCATCTAAAGTGTGACATCAGTGGAATTCACTAGCTCACAGGAATTTGGATTAACACACACAGAAGGTCATTTTGCACTTGGGAATGTATCCTAGTACAGTGGGTAAGTGTCTAGACAAAAATGTGATCTGTTTTGATTGAATCTCATCCTAATTCTTACCATCTGCAGAATATGTCTGTGAACCCTTTCGTTCAATAGTAGCACAAGCTTTGTACTTCTGTGAGGGACCTGGTAACTTTCAAGATCTCCAGAAAACAGTGACATAAAACATGATATTCCCCTGTGGAGGTGGTCTTTGAAGAGGAACATAATATGTAAATAATTTAGATTATATTGAAAAAATAATTTAACAGGCTCTCTCTTTTAAAAAACATTCTACTAATAAGATTCAAGCAAATTATAATTTAGCAGTTCCCTATCAAGGAAAAGATAGCAAGTGACTAGATATAAAACAAATTCTGTTGGGTAGAGTCATCAGAAATGTCTGTTGAAGATAATTCCCAAGTGAGGATGTTAAGGCCAGGTGATCAGGGTCAGGAAAACAAGTAAAGCAGGAGAGACATCCAGGGCTCAGAGATCTACTGTGGATCTCCATGAATGTTTTGTGTACCAACTCTGTTAACTATTGGCTGTGTCCTGGAAAAATGATTTAGCTATTTTATTCCCCAGTTTCCTTATCTGTGCGACAGGAGGAATGAAAGCACTCATTTATTAGAACAATACTGAACACAAAATGTACTACAATGTAGAAGGGTTTGTACTGGATCATGACACACAGTGAACATTAACTTTTTTTCCAAAAAATTTCTGAAGGATCATTGAGGTGGGTAACAAGTAATACACATTTCTTGTTCCCTAATTTTACCCAGGTCTGCCTTTTGTTGTTTTTATAACCTCAGATTTGCTGCACTGTAACCTTTTTAGAAATTATTTCATATCTGTGTGGAATTCTTCATGTGAAAATACAAGCAGAGGTCTGACCTCCTTCACAGAAGGGTTTGTTGCAAAAGGATTGCCAAGCTCTTGGAAGACATGGAGTTTTCCAAAATGGTTGGTTGCTAATTCTCCTCATCCTGAGAAGGGCCAGCTGATGACAACCCTAGGCTGAAGTGTCTCATCTAAGACAAATACTCACTCCATAGTTACTATGGAATTTCCAATTTGCAAGTGGCCAGAGGGCACACTGAGACATTCATGAGAAACAGCCCATCCTGCACCTGGCATAGGATTAGTAGCTGTATAAGGAAAAAGTTATTTCCTGCATTCAGTTCCCAATTTGCTTTATTTTTTTTTTTCACATTCTCTCATCTGACTAGTTAAGTGGGTTTTGCATAGCAATCTTCCTGTCATAGGTAAGAAGATCAAATGTTTAAAGACAATATTACCTGAGAAAACCCCATTAGAATGAGATTATGGAAATAAATAGGTATCTTTAGTGGTTTAGTAAGATCTGCAGATGACATCATTTCCACAAATTTTAGTGCATTTAAACCTCTAGGAAAGATACTTACAGGTCCCAAAGGCATCTTCAGTGAAAGTACAGGATACAATGGAAAAGAAAACAGTTTGCATGGAATTGTGAATTGTACAGGAGTACTATCTAGAGACACATATTCATAAGTCATTAACAAATTCCAGATCACTTCATGATTATTCATCGTTAGAGGTACACTTACTCGAATTTGCATGAATTATTCATTGACTTTGTTTATGAACATCTTTAACTGATTAATGGAAAGTCTTGATGAATATATATGAATTGTTCAGACTAAAGCACAGATCATACTGAATCATGAAGTCATGCATTGCTCCTCAGGAGTGTAGGATGAATAGCTGATACAGGAAGAGAAAGAAGTAAGTTCAATGTCATTTTGCAAATATGTCTGGTTTAGAAATCTGAGCGCTTAACTTTTTATTAGTATCATATTGGCAGTCAACATCCAACTCTTAAAGCTCTTGGCTATAGAGTCAGAAAAGGTGATGTAAGGCATAGCCAGGAAGCATGCCTCAAGCGCCTCTGTGGAATTTTTCTGGCCCATATTTGTGGAACCAGCCTCAGACCATGAGTGGGTGGACCATGCATTTAAATTGCTTCCTCAAAGAAAGTATTTAATTGTAATTTGATATGAAATAAAGTTCAGTCCTTCCAAATAACCTTAATTTTTCATGAGTGTTGAATGTTCTTAATAAGAAAGGAGACTTAAAATGAATCATTGAAGAACATTAGAAAAATGGGGGGAAAGCATTAAAATTAAGCATATTTTTATCTCAGAGGTTAAAACAGAATAGAAGCATGGTGCATGTGTGTATGCAGTCCTGAGTTAATTTTCATATATATTTTGTTCCCACACTTTACTGTATTTTCTGGGATAACAATATATTTATAATAAAACAGTATGTTCTATGAAGAAAGTATACAGTAGTGCTTTCTTATCATTGTTTGGGACAAAACCTAAAGACAGAAGACCAAAGTGATTTTGTCATGCGGACTCTCCTCAGGGTTCCTTGTTAAGTCATTAGACTGGTCCACTTAGTAAGAATGAGTCACAAAATGAGAATTGATCCTATGAGAGATACTAAAGAAGGAAAGCTAAACTATACAATAAAGTACATAGTAGACAGAGTGAAAATACGGAATATGAGATGTAAGAAGACCTTATTGAAGGACAAATTACTATCATGCTAGACTTATATTCTGTAAGTCAACCATAAGGGGTTAAATCACAAGCCCCAAGGAATTCAGTTACTCCAGTATCATGGCTTTCTTTCTAACCCTCACCCCCAATTTTAGTGTTTAAATTTTAAACTTTCTAAACTGTTTGACCATATCTAAAATGCAAGCATAAATTTAGAGGGCAATCACATAGCCCTGTCATGTGTCCTGTCATTTTTTTTTTACCTTAGTTTTTCTCAATCAGATTGTAAATTTCAGTAATCTGTATGGAGATTAGAGTACATACACTCCTTGCATGGATGTTTGAAGAGACCAATGGAAACTGCCACATGTGAGAAGATAATTTCATTACTGTACACTTATTTTTCCTCTTTCCCTCTGGCCATGCTCTCCAAACGGATACAGACATATGACTGAGTTAATCATTGGGATAGCAACTGTGTCAGAAGCAGAGACTTAAGACAGAATTTGCATATTTCCCATTGTATACTACGAGTACAGAGTCAAGTTAGACAATCAGAGAACCAAACATAAATAAGAAAAGCCTTCATTAGCCCATGTAACTAGGTGTCTAGTTTCCAGTCAATATAACCAAGTCCAGTTTAATTCACTAAACTACTTGCCCTCTAATGGTAGTAAGCTAGTGAGATTGCAAGTGTTTGGATATCAAGGTAGGAATGCAAAAAGAAATCTGACACATAATTTCAGGCAATAAATTATTTTTAGTTATTCCAATTACCATCATTTAAATCAAATGCAAAAAATGAAAAGGAGAATTTTTTAAAATATAGTCTAGTAAATGAATAAATTTCCCACATAGTAGGAAATAAGTCATTTTTTCAACTTAGAAACTTTGGTTTTGTTACTTTGTAGGCATGCTGTAGAATTCATCACATTTATTCTGAAGTAACTTATCTGTTAGAAGTTGGGTTTACTTGATAGCATCCTGTGTCTAGTGCCTCATTTCATTTCAGGATTGTCTCTTCAAGTCAAAATGCTTAGCCTTCAGCCACTTAGACAAATTGAAGTAGGAAGGTTAAGAGGCAGCAGAACAGGAAAGTGTAGAAGAGAGTGTAAAAATAAATTGTGGCAGGATAATTAAACCAGTGCCATTGGGTTCATGGTCAAAGACCATTTGTTTGGCACATAATTGCTTTTTCCAAAGATGATGTATCAAAGAAAGCAGGTATATTGAAAATTACTCTTAACTGTTCAGAGAAAATTGAAACAGAGTTTGAGAAAAAACTTGTTTTTAATCTATAAATGTATCTTTGTATTTTTCTCCTATAAAATCCACATGAACATACTTATTCTTTCCTTCTTGTTACAGGACCATGAAAACCTATTCTATGATTTAAATATCTTTCATTTAAGTTATGCTTTATTTTTCTTCAGTTTAAAATGTTCGTTTAAGAGTCTGGAGAGGTGGTTCAGTGCTTAAGAACACTAGCTGTTGTTGTAGAGGACTGGGTTTGATTCCCAACAGCAACATTTCAGCCAAGTATAACTCAAGTTCCAGGAGATCTTATACTATCTTCTGACCTTCACTAGGAGCAGATACACATTGGTTGAAAAGTATGTGCACATATCCAGCCAAAACTTCCATACAATAAAAAATAAAAAATTTCTAAAAACCAAAAAATAAAATGTTCATTTAAGAACTAAACAATCATGTTTCACATAACTATGTAAATGAACTAAGGAATAGTGGCCATGGGCTAATATGGTTATTGTTAGAGACATGCTTAATAATCATAGTCAAACTTGTCTTGTTTTGATAAAGTACATTGGTTTCTAAGATGGCTAAAGTTTCTAAAG
The DNA here is from genome assembly GCA_907164525.1 of Lophiomys imhausi. Classification (NCBI taxonomy): domain Eukaryota; kingdom Metazoa; phylum Chordata; class Mammalia; order Rodentia; family Muridae; genus Lophiomys; species Lophiomys imhausi. The sequence goes on along the minus strand of CAJQZJ010001694.1, from coordinate 6,202,859 downwards.
ACAATGATTGGGCCAAATATAATCCCAAAGCATTATACTCAGCTGTTAGTTTGGAAAAAAGAAAAGAAAAGAAAGAAACAAAGCTTACAATATAGTATCCATGGTTCCAATAACATAACAATGTTTTTAGAGGTTGTGATTGTGATTCACTGGGTCTTTTATTGTATGGTTGGTATTTTATCATATTTCCAACTTTTAAATTAGTTTTATTCCTAATTCTCTTATCATTTAGATAAAGAGAGCTTTTAGTCTACACTATAGGGAGATAAACGAAGTCCACTGATAGGTTGGAGAAAAATCATCTGAGGAGAGAGAGTTAAAGCTTATCCTGCAGCTGAGAGCATGCTGCTCTTATTGCAAGGACCCTGGGGATCGATAGCTGACTTCAGTAACAACTTAAAGTGTGTTGTATGGCAGGAATGAAGAAAGCCAAGGAGGATAAGACCATACAGCTCTTCACAGACCTCATCAAAGTTGTGGCTGTTGATTTTGAGATGGCATAGCAAGTACTTAATGGATTTTGCGGAATGGAGAAAAACAGTCACATTTAAATTTTACAAGGGCCACTGCCTACTCTATTGAAAGTAGGCTTTAAAAAAATAAAATAGCATTAGGGCTATTAAAAGTCTATAGCATTAAGTTAGACAAGAAGTGATTGGGCCTCAGAAAACGTTATTCATTAAAGATAGTTTTTTTTTTCATCAACTGAAGTACAAAAAAAGATGATTGGAGTAAATTATGTTAAAATCATTGTTAAACATATAGGCATGGAATATTGATGAATACACATTGTCCAACCTAAATGACAATTGTATGTAGAAACCTGAAGTTCAGAAGAGAGGTACAGTTTCAATATACACATTTAGAATGTAATAAAAATTGTTTCATTTCTTATAGCAAGAATGAATGAAACACGAAGTCAGTTACTGCAAACAGAACAGGACAAAGAATCTTAAAATGTAACTCCGCAGTACCAGTAGAATAAGTAAGTCACCATGCAGTGCCACCAGAGTAGGTCACTGTGCAGACAGACAAAGCAACCACAAAACCTATGCAGAGGAGTAGAGGATGAGGTATGAGAACAAAAAACTGGCATACAGGAAACAACTGGAAGAAAGGGACAACTGATGATCATGCATGGTGGATTATAGAGATGTTTCCTGTATAGAGAGAAATATTTTGGGTTTTTTTTCAATCAAAGTTTAAATCTTAGTAAGTACTTAACAATCTTTACATTTACTGAAATGCTATTAATAGGCAAAAAATTAAATATATTTTGAGAAACGGTCTTTAAATTTCACAAAGTGAATATCTTTGATGCATGGATTGAATGTAAGGCTCAGTTGGAGTATAGAGAGGTAGGGTATATAACTCAATAGCAATAACTACATGTGATGCTTTTGAACGTTGTTGAAAAGGAACAAACAGGGGGAAGAGATATTATTAAGAGACAAATTTGTTCAATAAGGAAAAAAAAAACACGTGTTTCTTTGCTAGTGAGAAAAATGTAATGGGGAATCTGATAAAGTAAGGAATACTAAGCCAGAATAATGAGGAAATATGGTAAATGTGTTCATTGAAAATACAAGGATAAGAATATGTATATGAATTTTACATTTAAGTGATGCCATGTGGTTGTAATTTTCTACTATCAAATGTAGAGGTTAAATGATGATTGCACAGTTATTTTTCTATGTTCACTATCATAGTACCATGGACAGTGACTCACTAGCACCAACTGTTCGGCCCAGTCTGTGGGTTAATCTGGAAGATTCATAAGGACCACAGATTTTAGAAAAAAGATAAGCAGCATAACAAGGCTTTTAAGGTAGTGATTAAAATCAGATACGTGATTTGGTTTCCAGGGTTATAGAAAACAGTAGTATAATAGAAAGAAATTGGAATAAAAATAAAAACAAATGCTTTTAATATATTGCTACAGCTTGGGCACTTTAGTCAGCCAATTAATATTTCTGGAGCTCAGGGCATCCACTGGAAAATGATGATTAGAAAAAGAGTTAAATAAATGTATCAAATGTATTCTCATGCCCTAATTTTAAATGTTTGCTATACACTGACAGAAATATGATGCAAATTTCCATAGCTGCACAAGTTACAGAATTCAGTATTCCCAGCTTCATCTCAAATGCAGTAGAATGTTTTCTATAAATGCTTACTTTCATGTATTGGATAACATAAATATCATCCAAATCAGAGTCAAAGTCAAAGAACTTGGAAATGGAGAAATTCACTATCATATTTAAAAGACATAGGCAGAATGGCTAGCTGATGTAATTAATAATCTACACTATAAGTATTTACATTGTATCTGTTCTTTTTATCTATCATATATATATATATATATATGTTGAGTTATACACTTATGCCTCCTCTCCCCAAGATCTCAAACAACTGTCAAAATTTCATGTGTAACAAAAACATCCAACAAAGAGTTTTTCACTTTTACTTGTTACTTCTGCAAATAAAAGCCAGTTCTAAAATGCCCCTGTAGCTATTTTTCTTTATTGGACTATAATGCTTACATATGCATGGCATCTATTTAATTCCTAAACTGAATCACCATCATTTCTTTGGCTGAGTGAAACTGCAGCATTTATCCTTTAAAGAACATTATTTCTTCAGTATATCTAATGCTTAGGCAGCAAACTTAAAAATTGCTCTCATATCTATCTACTCTGACTGCAAAGAAAATACAGGCTCCACACTACTCCACATACTTGTTTCTCAGCACCTTGATATTGAGAGACATGTATGACTATTTTTCAATGATATATCATTTAGGAAATTAGCTTTGTTTTAATAGAAATTCTCCTGTCCTTTATCCATGGTTTGTCTAACAGTTGGAAATTTAGCAGGTAGGTTAAAGGAAAAATTGCATAATTCAAAATAATAAGTAGAAATTAATAGTTTTAGTTCTGTTCTTAAGACACCAAACCTACTAATACATTGGCATGAATAAATGTATCCCTCATAGTATTTAAAGATTGAGTTGTCTGCACAATATTAATGAATAATACATAGAAAATAGAAATCAATTCCATAGCTTACAGTGCTAAATTTTACTCTCAGAAATAACAATTTTCACCAGTTACTATTTTAATAAAAATTTTAATTATTCTAAATAATTATATATATATTTCTTATTGTAATATTAATATGGTCCATTTAATATAAGCATGCTATTAAACTAAGTTTTTAAATTTAAATTCATTGAATGCATCAAAAATATTCCCAAAGCCTTCAGAAAGCTTCAAAATTGAAATCTTACTAATTTCCAATTAGAAGATAAGTTATATCCAAAGTTACTGACTAAATCATCATGTAACAGGAATAACACTTTCTCAATAAATACTTCTCTTCAAAACTTCATATTATTAATCTGTATAATCCCAATAGAATTAATATAAAATTTTTAATTTTTCTTATTACCAATAACCATAAATCTAGTATAAATTAAAACAATTAATGCAATTCATAAAATAATGAAATAATTCTTTGTCAAATGTATATACTGTAATTTTATTTTGCACGAAGGTCAGTAGCACTTGAATAACACAAAAATTTTCATACACACACACACACACACACACACACACACACACACACACCTACACATAGACTCACATAAAAGTACTTTCTGTAGTCCTAAGCCAGTAAACTGGTATTGTACAATATTAACCTTAGTTGTGCAATAACCAATGAACAGACAGGTCACCAAATTTGAAACCTCAAAATGGAAGCTGAGAATGAAGCCACCCTGAGTCTAACTGCCAAGTTCAAACTTCACTTAGTCACAAAAATATGATTAATATAGCAAATGTAGGCCTTTTCCCCTCTGAGTATGACATAATTCTGTCTGTCTCTTCACAAATACATTCCATGTGTGATGTTGATCCGGTTTTCTGCAGAGCACACCAGGAATGCATTACAGTCTCTGTTCAAGAGGAGGAAATAGGCAGGCTTATTCAATCACTGAAAGTGCAGATTTATATGGCTAAATGCCACATGCCATTTTATAGGAGCCTTGAGTTTTTGTGCATGCAGTATCATAATTGTCCTGTGAAGAAAACAAGAAATAGGAAAAGTAATTATTCACTAAGCCTTCAGAGGACAGTAACTCTTGGACCTGAAAATGGATTATCAATTATTGATTTGAATTTCTGATGTGAAATTATGGGTTTATTTAGTTTAAAATAATTACTGAAAAGGTGCTTTTCCTGGCACTGCACACTTTAAGTTGTGTTCCCTTCCTCATGTTAAAGTCTAAAGTCAATGATCAATGGCTTTAAGAACATAACTAATAATCTTCCTACCACACAGAAAATTTAATATATTACAATTACGAAACATAGGAGAGAAATGAAGAGTGAAAATATCTGTAGACCATTTAGATTGTAGGCACATATTAAACATTCATTAATGTGTTTAATGCACACACATAACAATATGAGAGGATATAGACAAAGCTTAAAAACAAATGACTAAACTAAAGCCATTCTTGCCAAAAGAAAATATTATGCTATAAATAACATGTAAACAGTAAAACAATAATTAGATGTTTTATGTATATATATTTATACAATGTATTTATATATTATTTATATATTATATATATATGCACTGACACTCAGTGAGAAGAAGAAAATGCAATAACTTACAACAGAAATCTGCAATAACCTACAATAATAGAACATTGGAATGTTTGTCTTTACAGCCTACATATCAGTGTCTGAAATACTGTTTCAATGACTTTTAATATGAAGAGAAGAATAGATACCTTAGAAATCCTTATGCCTCACCATGAAAAGAATCACTGATGGAAGCTGGCATTTTGCTTATCTGATAAAGCAAAACATTTATGAAAAGGCAGAATAATCCTATCTACATAGGTTTTTCCATCCTGAGAAAAATGATAATGGAGATTTGTAAATTGGGAGACATTTGTGATCAAAAGATCACAAAAAAGTGATCATTTGAGGTTTTTTAATGAAAAACACAAGTTGGAAAAATACAACAAATAATGTTATCAATAAGGTCCATTTTTTTCTCTATGTTATTGGATAAAAGAGTATGAAACTCTAAAAATATGGGTATTGAAGTTATTATAAAAGATGAAAACAGAGACTGAAAGGAAAGAATTATTTGCATAAAACAAAGGTCAGACTGTTGGATTTCTTCACACATTCACCTGTGTCTGAGGGTTTTCTAGAGGAACATAAACAATACAATTAATTTTGTTGAAATGAGGTTTATTAAATTGGCATAAACAGTCTTTTCTGTGTAGTCCAACAATGACAGGTGCGCACAATGGAGAGTCTGAGATTCAGTGGCTGCCCAGTCACTCAGGCTGAATGCCTGCCTGCACAGTACCAGTGTAGTTCTGAAGGCCTGCAGGAGTCCTGGAGGACCACTCGTCACACAGTTTGCAGTGGAAAGCCAGAGTAGCTTGGCTCTCATGCCACTTGAAGATGACAACTACAGGGGAAATAGTAGCCACAGTGTAGTTGGCCTTGCAGTGAGATACAAAGGCAAACAGGTGGATATCAAATATTTTCCCTTTGGGACCTTCTTATATCTGGAACACCAACAGAAGGTATATGCCCACCTTTTGGTGCACCTTCTCTTTTTAATCAACATTGTCAAAATAATCCTTCACATGTGTGCTGAGAAGCTTGTCTGTTAGTTCATATTTGATACAGTTAAGTTGACAATCAAAATTAAGCATCATTGTATCAATATAAAATACACAAAAATGCTGGAACAGAAGCTATGATTTTTGTGTTAAAAATAATATTCACAATTTTCCTACTCAGTTTACAATAGAAAGTTACGACACAGATAGTGCTATACTAGTAATAAATCATGCTAAAAAGAAATAAGATTTTTTTTTCTACAAAGAGAAAAGGTGATAAAATTAACTCTGACATGAAATTTCTAGGAATCATGGGATAATCTACCTTGACAACTTCCTTCTGTGCCACCACAATGCCTCTCCAACTGACTAGAGCAAAGAAAGAACTAGACAGGAAAACTCCAGGCTTTTCAGGCTTCGCAATCTTTGTTAGAGCTATTTGACCATGATGTTGTAGCCCACAAATTCATAAACAATTCTTAAACATAGGGGCATGGCTTGACTCAATAAAAATTTATTTATAAAAGCAGCCGCTTGGCTATTATTTGTCAAAAAATAAACAGAATGAAACTACTTTTTAAAATATATATTAAAGAATGCTGGAGTGGAGCACTCAAGTTCTCAAAACAAAAACAAAAAGTATCACAAGTGAGAAATATACTAGGTTTTAATATGAGATTTTTGACATGCATTGAAGGAAGGATAATTTAGTTTATTGCAAACATGAATGCATCATTACAAAGCTTTTATAACACAAAATTTTTTAAATTTGCTGGTATATTTTACCACGTGATTCCAGTGCTCTCAACTAAATTCCTTGTATACACCATCAAAAGAATGATTAAAATGCTCATAATAGAGAAAGTGTTAAAATAATATTATGACTTTTCATGAATGACAATACAATAATTCTTCATTAGCATGATTTTATAAATTACTTTTGTGATAAAATACAATGACCTAGGCAGCTTACAGAAGGAAGGGTTCATTTCATTTAGTTTATGGTCCCAGATGGAGAATCTGTAATGGTGAAGGGAGCTTGGGCAACAGGTGGATGGAACAGGAAGCTGAAAGATCACATCTTCCACCAAAAACAGGAAACAGAGAGAACTAGAACTGAGGCAAGACTATAACATCTCAAACCTCTTCCCATGGTATATTTCCTCCAGGAAAGCTTTATCTTGTAAAACTTCTGAAAGGAAACAGAGCCTCTAAAGGGGATGTAAGTCTTCAAATACATGAGCTTATCCTGGACACTTCTCATTCAAACCCCCACACTCATAAAGAGTCTTTATGACTATTTTTAATATTTTCATTAATCATTCTTCAGTTGAAGGGCATCTGGGTGGTTTACAGTTTCTAGCTATTACAAACAAAACTGCTATGAACATAGTTGAGCCAATCTCCTTGCAGTTTGGTGAAGAATCTTTTGGGTATATGCTCAGGAGTGATATGGCTGGGTCTTGAGGTAGAACTATTCCCAATTTTTCTGAGATATCTCCTGGTTGATTTCCAAAGTGGTTGTGCAAGTTTGCACTCCCACCAGCAATGGAGGAGTGTTACCATTTCTCCACATCCTCCCCAGCATTTGTTATCACTTGAGTTTTTGATTTTAGCCATTCTGATGGGTGTGAGATGGAATCTCAGAGTCATTTGAGTTACATTTTCCTAATGACTAAAGATGTTGAGCATTTTTTTGAGTGTCTCTTGGCCTTTACAGATTTCTCTTTTTTGAATTCTCAGTTTAACCCTGAACCCAAATTTTTTTTATTAATTATTTAGTTTCTTGCTTTTAATGTCTTGAGTTCTTTGTAAAATTTGGATACTGTCCAGGCAGCCACTGGTATGTCATTTTTTAGTTTTGGAAGCTGCAGGCCCTGCACTTCCTATATAATCAGATATATTTATCCCTCTCAGGTCTCTGAGGTGGTTGAAGAATAGATAGCTAGAGTCTCATAATTAAATTTTGAGTTGTTTAGGAATCAAGAGGGTATTCTGGATCTAAGAAGATATTTTTAAAAGTATGAGGCAAGTTAGTATGAAAGCTGAGTTAGATATAGAACTTTAAACTCATGGAGATGGTTAGATAGTAGAATGTTAAAGTCAGGTGCCAAATACATATGGACTGGACATTGGGAATGTATGCTAAGCCATATAACTCTTATAATTGTGGCCTATTTATTTCTGTTGTTTTGTATTGTATTTATAGTTATAAGAAAAAGAACCATTTTTTGGACTGAAAGGGAGAGCTGTTGGGGGGAAAATGAAATACCTTAATCTAAAAAAAATAAAAATGAAGAGAAGAGGATGGGGGGGTTGAGGGGGAGGAGGGTGGAAGGGTGGGACTGGAGGGGCGAGTAGGGAGGGGATTGTGATTGAGATGTAATTGAAGAAATAAAAAATAAATTATTAAAAAAAATTTGGATATTAGCAGTCTGTCAGATGTGAGATTGGTGAAGATCTTTTCCCAATATGTAGGTTGCCATTTTGTTCTAATGACAGTGTTTGTCTAGTTTCTTGCTTTTAATGTGTTGAGTTCTTTGTAAAATTTGGATATTAGCCCTCTGTCAGATGTGAGATTGCTGAAGATCTTTTCCCAATCTGTAGGTTGCCATTTTATTCTAATGACAGTGTCCTTTGACTTACAGAAGATTTTCATTTACATAAGGTCCCATATATTTATTGTTGCTGTTAGAGTCTGAGCTATTAGTATTCTGTTCTTAGACTAGACCCTCCCTATACAAATTTAGATGATAGGCAACTTTGTCGTCGTACAAATCCCTTAGCAAGTGGTGGACGTTAGTCTCAGTGATGGACTTTATTACCTATTAGTGAAAGACTTTACCTTAGCTGAGGTGCCATGTCGGGCCCCAGAGCAAGGGGAAGATCAGCCCTCATATGAGTGAAGAACTGAGAGGGGGCTGATATGTGTGGGTCCCCACACTGGAGGAGAAGGATAGATGGGAGACGGAGTAGAGGGTGGGAGGGTGAGACCAGGAGGGGAGAAGGGAGGGGGGGGCTGAAGCCAAGATGTGACTTGAATTTATAAATAAATGTTATAAAAATATTTTCATTGCCTAGCTCAGCAGTAGGAAGACTATCCAAAGAAGAAATTGTGATGAGATTGGTGTTGATGGCTGCCATTCTTTCTTCATACTTTTGCCATCAATTCAATACAATACTCAATTTTGTTCTTTTTTTTTTTTTTAACCAGTGTGTGCCTACTGAATAATTTTGGGTCTTTGAAACTTTTTTTTTTCAATCTGATATTGACAATTTTGAACACATTGGAACATATATCAAGCACCAAACTAATTATTCTCCTATATTAATTGCTTAATGATATGAGCACTTTGTTTCATTTAGATGTGTAAGCCTACTAACTTCACTGTGGATTTTCCCATTTTTTTCATTGTATAGTGTCTTTTACGTTGTGCTACACACACACATATATGTGTGTATAAGCATATAATAGAAAAGCAAAGACTATAAATATGTCTGTTTACACACATGTCAGAAGCCTTTTGTATGTGTGTGGTTGTGTCTGTAGTCTGCTACAGAGCTGTGGATGAGACAGGCAGATTGGATTTGGAGAAGAGGAGAGAAAGTGAAGATGTGAAGTTTATTGTTGTTCTTTGCTGTCTGGGAATTTCCCAGGAAATTCCTATTATAAGAATTGTGGGCTAGGATAACAGGATGAGGAAAGTTAGAATAAAACATATTCATGTTCTGTTGAAGATGGTAGCAGAGAGGAAAGAGAGGCCAGAACAGGTTGTCTGCTACAGAATTGAGTAGTGAGGCAAAGGTTTGATTTATAGGAGAGGAGAAAGTGGTGAATATCTGAAGTAGGCTTACTTGTTTCCCTGGCCTGAATGGTCTTTAGGTTCCCAGAGAATGCCTGCCAGAGTTAGGAGCTGACATAAAGTAATGAGTGGAGGAGAGATTTCTGTGATCCACTGGAGAGGACATTAGAAAGGTAAGAGATGTTGCAGCAGATAGTCTGCTAGAGATGTGAGGATGAGACTAGGGGAGTACATTTGGAGGAAAGAAGGCAGAAGTGGAGATGTGAAGTTAGCCTAAAGGCTTTCCTCACAAAGTTTCTTATAACCAAATATGTTTAATCATTTTTAATTGTCAAATTGTATAATGATAATGCTATAAAATACTAAAATCAGAGTGTCTCACATCATCTTTTCACCATGTTGAAATCTTGAAGGCACTGATAATTGATATTAAGATTTTTCATAGGAAGAATGATAATTTTGAATTTTTCCTTTAGTGGTTTCTCAAAGTCTAAGGAATTGTACCATTTTGTCAATGTTGGTTAAAAACAAAAGTAGAACAGAATCTAGTGTATTACTCTAAGTCTGCTAATTTGACAGTCAGTCACCATAGAACATACAAGTTAAACAAGTGGGAGAGGAAAACCAAATCTTAGCCTAAAAGGACAGCTAATGAAAAAAAATCCTGGCCCTTGAAACATGTTTTAGAAAGAAGGACTATACAAATTCAGTTAAGGCCTGCATTTCATTGATCTGTTTTTGGAGATCTCTTAGACTCATGTGTCTTTCATTGCATTATTATAGATTGAAAACACATTGAAATCATACATACTAATATCCCCTCAAGGAATATCAGAATCAACAGTGCCATCAATAATATCTCAGTGTCTTCTGATTGATTAAATGTAATTAAATATCTAATTAAATTGCCATTTCCTCTCTAATGTTTATGTTGCATCCAATGCTGATTATCGGTAATTTTTTCTGAACAAATAAAACCACATGTTTTTACTGTTAACATCACTGAATATCTCATTCACAAGTAATTTATCTGTGTCTAAACAAAGAAAACAAATGAAGAACTAGGCAATTAGGAAAGGAATTTGTTTTCAACTGGTCACATTTGATCAAGATATTTTCTCAATAATACCTTTGACTCTCCACTTTCAGATTCTGTAAGAAAAACATAAAATTAAAATTGGTTGATTTTTGTACAGTGTATAATCCCATGTTTGAAAAGTCTTTTTATATTTTTATTATTTGAGAATTTCATGCTTGTATGCAATATATTTTGTGCATAAACACCATTATTTTTCTTCTCGAACTTCATTAGGTTACCTCCTTCAACATATCCTCTTTCCAACTCCATGTCCTTCAGTTTTTTTTTTTCTTTTTATACCCTACTGAGTCCAGTTAGTACTGCCCATATATACATAGGTGTGTGCTCATCTACTAGAACATGATTGTCCCTTCTAAAGCCACTAACTACCAATAGCTGTTTCTCTAAGGGCAGAATCTTGTGAGCCCATCCCCTCCCCACAACTCATGCTGGAATCATTTTTTTAATTTATTTATTTGTTGCTTCAGGTTACATCTCCATCATATTGTCCTCTTTCCCCCCGTCCCAGCCCCTCCCTCCCACCTTCTACCCCCTAACCCTTCCATCCCATTCCTCTGGAGTGGAGTGTCCCTACATAACAGTCCCTCGCCCCAGTTCAGAAGTCATATGAGGGCCAAGAGCCTCCTCATACACTGGGAGCCTACAAGGCAGCACCACCAGTGAAAAGGGTCTCATTGCCAGGGAAAGAAAACTAAAAAAAAAAACCACACACACAAACAAAAAGTCTATCTCCATGTTCCCTTTGGTGTGTTAGTTGTAGTATAGATATCCTGTACTATATAGCTAAAATCCGACTATAGGTGAATAGATGTCATGTGCATCCTTCTGAGTCTAGGTTAGCTCACTCAGGATGAGCTTCTCTAGTTCCATCCATTTGGCTGCAAATTGCATAATTTTATTGTTTCTGATAGCTGAGTAATATTCCATTGTGTAGATGTACGACAATTTTTTAATCCATTCTTCAGTTGAGGGACAACTGGGTTGTTTCCAGTTTTTAGCTATTACAAACAAGGCTGCTATGAACATAGATGAGGAAACTTCCTTGTGATTTGGTGAGGAGTCATTTGGATGTATACCCATATAGCTGGGTCCCGAGGCAGAGCTATTCCAAGTTTTCTAAGATATCGCCAGACTGACCTCCATTGTGGTTGCACAAGCCTGCACTCCCACCAGCAATGGAAGAGGACTACCCTTTCCCCACAATCTTGCCAGCATGTGCTGTCATTTGAGCTTTTAATATTAGCCATTCTGACAGGTGTGAGATGGAATCTCAGAGTCTTCTTGAGTTGCATTTTTCTGATGGTTAAGGATGCTGAGCATTTCTTCAAGTGTCTCTCAGCCTTTAGGAATTCCTCCATTGTGAATTCTCTGTTTAGCTCTTTTCCCCATTTTTTAAATGGATTATTTGGTTTCTTGGCATTTAATTTCTTAGGTTCTTTGTAGATTTTGGATATTAGCCCTCTGTCAGTTGTGGGGTTGGTGAAGATTTTCTCCCAGTCTGTAGGCTGCCGTTTTGTTCGAATGACAGTGTCTTTTGCCTTACAGAATCTTTTCAGTTTCATGAGTCCCATTTATTGATTGTTGATCTCAAGTCCTGAGGTGTTGGTGTTCTGTTCAGGAAGTTGTCGCCTGTGCCATTTAGTTCGAGGGTTTCTCCCATTTTTTCTTCTAGTAGATTTAGTGTGACCGGCTTTATGTTAAGGTCTTTGATCCACTTGGACTTAAGTTTTGTACAAGGTGATAAGTATGGGTCTAACTTCATTCTTTTACAAGTGGACATCTAGTTGGACCAGCACCATTTGTTGAAGATGCTGTCCTTTTGCCATTGTGCAGTTTTGGGGTAATCTTTACATCTTTTGACAATCCAAACACAGTAAGGCTTCTTACAGAAGCTTTTCAGTTTAATGAAGTGCAAACCTATGGGACACAATGAAAGCGGTGATACCAGGAAAGTTCATAGCACTAAGTGGCTTCAAAAAGAAAATTGTGACAGCTCATATTAGTCAACTAACAGCTAAACGGGATGAATTGGAAAAAAAAAAGAAGCAAACACTCCCAAGAGGAGCAGAAGGCAGGAAATCATCAAACTTAGGGCTGAAATCAACAACTTAGAAACAAAAAGAACTATACAAAGAATCAATGAAACCAAGAGTTGGTTCTTCAAGAAAATCAACAAAATAGACAGACCCTTAGCCAAATTAACTAAAAGGAAGACGGAAAAATATCCAAATTAACAAAATCAAAAATGAAAAGGGAGAAATACCAACAGACATTGAGGAAATCCAAAGAATATTTAGGTCCTATTTTAAAAATCTATACTCCACCAAATTTGAAAACTTAAGCAAAATGGATATTTTCTTGATAGATTCCACCTACCGAAGCTAAATCAAGATCAGGTTAACATATTAAACAGTACTATAACCCCTAAGGAAATAGAAAGATTCATTAAAAATCTCCCAACTAAAAAAAAGCCCAGGGCCAGATGGTTTCAGCACAGAATTCTACCAGACCTTCAAAGAAGCACTAACATCAATACTCTTCAAACTCTTTCACAAAATAGAAACAGAAAGAACATTGCCAAACTCTTTCTATGAGGCCACAGTCATCCTGATTCCTAAACTACACAAAGACCCAACAAAGAAAGAGAACTTCAGACCAATCTCCCTCATGAACATAGATGCAAAATTACTTAATAAAATACTAGCAAACCAAATTCAAGAACACATCAAAAGTATCATACACCATGATCAAGTAGGCTTCATCCCAGGAATGCAGGGATGGTTCAACATACAAAATTCTATCAACGTAATTCACCATATAAACAAGATGAAAGAAAAAAAAAACCACATGATAATCTCGCTAGATGCGGAAAATGCATTTGAAAAAATCAACACCCCTTCATGCTAAAGGTTCTGGAGAGAACGGGCATACAAGGACTGTACCTAGAAATAATAAAGGCAATATACAACAAGCCAGTGGCCAACATCAAATTAAATGGAGAGAAACTTGAAGCATTTCCTCTAAACTCAGGGACAAGACAAGGATGTCCACTTTCACAATATCTCTTCAATATAGTACTTGAAGTTCCTGCTAGAGCAATAAGAAAACTAAAGGAGATCAAGGGGATAGAAATTGGAAATGAAGAAGTCATGCTGGAATCTTACAGACTTGATTTTATACAAATCTGAGCAGAGAACCACACCTGCTTTGAGTTCATGAATGCAACAACCATAGAAGTCTAGAAACAGCATTTAAAGAAAATTTTTATTACTTTAAGTTACATCTCCATCACAGTCCCCTCTCTCCACCCCTCCTGGCCCCACCCTCCCACACTTTCCCCCTTTTCCTAGAACTCATAATTCTTTTTTCCAGATAATTATGCCACAATTATGAAAATTATAAGGTATGGCATATATTCCTAATATCAAGTCCATACATGTTTGGCAACTGATATTAATATTCTACTATCTATCTTATTTTTTTAAATACTTTATTTTTTTTCTTCAAGTTACATCTCAGTCACAAACCCCTCCCTATTCCCCCTTCCTATCCCGCCCTTCCACCCTCTTCCCCCCAGAAGTTTCCCCTTTCAGTCCAACAGATGGTTCCTTCCCTTATAACAGTAAGTATTATACAAAACAACAGATATAAGTATGCCGTATTTATGAGAGTTAAATGGCCCAGTATACCTTCCCAATGTCCAGTTTATACATATTTGGCCCCTGACTTTAACATTCTACTATCTAACCATCTCCATGAGTTTAAAGGTCTATATCTGACTCAACATTCATATTACCTTGCAACACACTTTTAAGAGTATCTTCTTAGATCTATAACACCCTCTTGATTCCTAAACAACTCAAAATTTAACTATGAGACTCTAGCTGTCTATTCTTCAGCCACCTCAGAGACCTGAGAGGGATAAATATATCTGCTTATATAGGAAGTGCAGGGCCTGCAGCTTCCAAAACTAAGAAAGGACATACCAATGACTGCCTGGACAGATCCCATTTTCTCTACACACATTCCTGCATCAGTCTTCCTCCTTTGGGTCCTGTTTCTATGACAGACATTTGTTGTAGAGCAGGGATTATGAAGGACTTACCTACCCTGTCTTGGCAGAGTTAGGCTGTCGACTTCCCTGCTACCAAGTTTTGTCCCTTTTGGACAGCAGTCTGTCTGCAATTGGAGCAAGGGTTTTTTTCATGCCAAGAGATAGGCTTGCCACTAATTCAACCATCTTACAGTGGAGGTTCTTCGATGCTTATCTTCTACTTGGAGTAGAATAGGGGGTGCTGTCAGGCGCTGATATGTCTTGATATCAAAAAAAAATCTTGATTTAAGATGACATCTTTGAACGCCATATTCTGCAGATCTCTTGGGGTTTTTGAAGATGCCCTATCCATCTCTTGTATTTAGATAAGCAAATGTTGCTTGTCTCTTAGCAACTTGATTACTGGGTAGTTTCGAGAATATCTGTGATAGACTGTCATAGTAGCTAAAAAAGTGACATGTTTGCATGACTAGGAGTTTGTTTTACTTAACTATCCTAGACCGTTTTAGACGGTTGGTATCAAGAGGCCAGAGCTTCACATTTTATTTTTAAGTATCTCTAGGTATGATACTATTAGGAAGCGTTACCTTTAATTTTGTATCAATATACAAAGTTCTATTCAATTGTGGTTAAATATACTCTTAATTATGTATCAATATACAAAGATCAATGCCTATGTAGCCCAATACAATCTTAATATTACGTCCATATGCAAGGGTCAATACCATTGTGTCCAACTATAATCTTAATTTTGTATGAATATATAAAGATCAATACCGATGTAATCCATTACAATCTTATTTTTGCACAATAAACAATGGTCAATACCACTTTAGCCAAATAAACTACTAATTTTGTATCAATATACAAAGGCATAAGGGCATATTCAATAATCTGCCCCTTCTTCTTGGACCTTCCTGTGCTATGTCTATATCTCATTTTTCTCAAGCCTATGCACTCCTACATAGGAGAGGAGGGTACAGAAAAGGAAAAGTAGGAAGTCCCTGGGACTAATCTCCAAAACCCATTAAACAGGACCATTTATCAGCTTGTAATCTCTTCCCCTAAATGTCAGAGTTTTCAGTTATCCTTCAAATAACCAAAAAGAAGGGCGGAGAAACACCTTCCCCACCCTCTGGGCATGGGACTTTGTTCTCTTAAAGTGACTTCCTGCTGATTTGGGTCGTAGTAGACCTGTTTGGGGCCCGAACCCAAATGGAAAAAATGGTTAAAAATGTTAGTACACTCCTTTTATGTTCAGTCCTTCTGTTCTCAGCTGTTTAGATGACCTAAGGCGTTTTTAGGCAGAAGCTGATCTTGCAGGCTTCACTGAGGGTCCGGCTGGGGCATTGTGAAGAGCTGAACGGTCCCAGCGACTTTGGATTGCCGTGGTGGATGCAGGCCCCCGATGGAGACAGCTATTGAGGAAGTCTGCCAGGCAGAATCAACTGGGTCACTCATCCTTCTTGGTGCCTGATTCTGCTCTCTGCTGAGGTTTCCACTGTCCAGCTGTCCCTGGGCTCCCCTAATGGACGCTTCGATTCTCCTGGAACGATAGGAACAGAGCCCTCCCCAATCCCAACACTGGGACAATTGTCCTCTTTTTTTTGGGGGGGGAGTGCTAGGTAGTACTTCTCCTGAAGCAAATTTGGCCTTCCGACAACATAAAAAGTGTTATCTTTCAATCCGGGCTAAAGAAGAAATCATTCTGTCACCTTGGAGCTAAATCAGCTCTAGTGTATATATTTTGAGATCCCAAAGGACAATCTGCCTGCATCGAGAAGGCCTTTTGTAAGTAACCTCCAAACCTAGGTCCCTCCAAATCCCATGTGTGTGTCTCCGAACTCTAATTATTGGGATCAGAGACCTGTGTTTCACATCTGAAGGGATCAAAGATGTGTTCCACCACTCCTGGATCGAAGTCTTTCTCTATTTAGAGTTTGCCCAGCATCAGGCTGACTCTGAACTCCGGGATCTGCCCGTTTCTGTCTCCAGTGTGCTGGGAGCTGGGACCAAGGGTGTACTCTTCTTGAGTGGTGGGACCAAGATTATGTACCCTCACCACCCCGCTCCATATGACTCCAGAATACATAAGACCACCAACTCTACGGTGCTCCCCCGTCTCCGCTGAAGTCAAAGGCATGGGCCAATACCACAATTCTCTTGTATTTTACCTTAGCTCCACATCTTGTCGACACCTGGAGGTCTGCAAAACCAGGCCGATTAGCTGTATCCTCTATTCCATTCACAGTGTTTCAGCCCTGCCACCTGCCTTTTTTTTTTTTAGTTAATAAATATATTTGTTTGATGCTTCAGGTTACATCCTTATCATATTGTCTTCTTTTCCCGCTTCCCAGCCCCACCCTCCCATGCTCTACCCCCTGACCCTTCCGTCTTGTTCCTCTGGGGTGGAGTGTCCCTAACTAACAGTCTCTCACCACAGATCAGGAGTCATATGAGGGCCAAGAGCCTCTTCATTCTCCGGGGGCCTACGAGGCAGTACTGCCAGTGAAAAGTGTCTCCTTGCTACTGGGGGAATACTAAAAAAAAGACCAACAAACACACAAACCCACAAAAAAAAAGAATATCCACAAGAAAAGAGAGGAAAAAGAGAAGGGAATAGGAAAAAGAAAAAAGAAAAAAAGAAGGAAAAAGAAAAAGTTAAAAAAAGTTATGTCCATGTTCCTTTTGGTGTGTTGGTTGTATTACAGATATCCTGTATGATATAGTTAAAATCCTACTATAAGTGAATAGATGCCATGTGCATCCTTGTGAGACTAGGTTAGCTCACTCAGGATGAGCTCCTCTAGATTCATCCATTTGGTTGCAAATTGCATGATTTCATTGTTTCTGATAGCTGAGTAATATTCCATTGTATAGATGTACCACAGTTTTTTAATCCATTCTTCAGTTGAGGGACATCTGGGTTGTTTCCAATTTCTAGCTATTACAAATAAGGCTGCTATGAACATAGATGAGGAGACTTCCCTATGTCTCCCTGAGAGGTCCTTTGGGTGTATACCCAGAAGTGGTATGGCTGGGTCCTGAGGCAAGGTTATTCCTAGATTTCTAAGATATCGCCAGACAGATCTCCATAGTGGTTGCACAAGCCTGCACTCCCACCAGCAATGGAGTAGGGTTCCCCTTTCTCCACACCCTCGCCAGCATGCGCTATCATTTGAGCTCTTTATCTTAGCCATTCTAACAGGTGTTAGGTGAAATCTCAGGGTCGTCTTGAGTTGCATTTCTCTGATGATTAAGGATGTTGAACATTTCTTCAGGTGTCTCTCAGCCCTTAGGGATTCCTCCTTTGTGAATTCTCTATTTAGCTCCATCTCCCATTTTTTGATTGGATTATTTGGTTTCTTGGCTTTTAGTTTCTTGAGTTCTTTGTAGATTTTAGATAATAGCCCTCTATCAGATGTGGGGTTGGTGAAGATTTTCTCCCAGTCTGGTGGTTGCCGTTTTGTTCGAATGACAGTGTCCTTTGCCTTACAGAACCTTTTCAGTTTCATGAGGTCCCATTTATTGATTGTTAATCTCAGGTCCTGAGCTGTTGGTGTTCTGTTCAGGAAGTTGTCACCTGTGCCAATGAGTTCGAGGGTTTCTCCTACTTTTTCTTCTAGTGTCTTTAGTGTGGCTGGCCTTACGTTAAGGTCTTTGATCCACTTGGAATTAAGTTTTGTACAAGGTGGTAGGTATGGGTCTAATTTCATTCTTTTGCAAGTTGACATCCAGTTGGACCAGCACCATTTGTTGAAGATGCTGTCCTTCTTCCTTGTGCGTTTTTGGCTTCTTTGTCAAAGATTAGTTGGCCATAGTGTCCATGTTTGCGTCTTCAATTCGATTCCATTGATCCACTGGTCTGTTTCTATACCAGTACCATGCTGTTTTTATTACTGTTGCTCTGTAGAACAGCTTGAAATCTGGGATGGTGATACCTCCAGATGTTTTTTCATTGTACAGGATTGATTTAGCTATTCTGGGCTTTTTGTTGTTCCATATGAAGTTGAGAATACCTTTTCCAGGTCTATAGAGAATTGTGTTGGTATTTTGATAGGAATTGCATTAAATCTATATATTGCTTTTGGTAGGATAGCCATTTTTATTATGTTGATCTTACCTATCCATGAGCATGGGAGATCTTTCCATCTTCTAAAGGCCTCTTCCATTTCTTTCTTCAGGGGCTTGAAGTTCTTGTTATATAGGTCCTTTACATGCTTCGTTAGGGTTACCCCCAGGTATTTTATGTTGTTTGTGGCTATTGTGAAGTGGGTTGTTTCCCTTATTTCTTTCTCGGTATATTTGTTTGTTGTATAAAGAAGGGCTTCTGATTTTTTTGAGTTAATTTTGTATCCAGCCGCCTTGCTGAAGTTGTTTATCAGCTGTAAGAGTTCTTTGGTGGAGTTTTTGGGGTCGCTTATGTATACTAACATATCATCTGCGAATAGGGATAATTTGACTTCTTCATTTCCAATTTTTATCCCTTTAATCTACTTTAGTTGTCTTATTGCTCTAGCAAGGACTTCAAGTACTATATTGAAGAGATATGGTTGAAGTGGACATCCTTGTCTTGTCCCTGAGTAGAGGAAATGCTTCAAGCTTCTCTCCATTTAATTTGATGTTGGATAATGTCTTGCTGTATATTGCCTTTATTATTTCTAGGTATGGTCCTTGTATGCCCGTTCTCTCCAGAACTTTTAGCATGAAGGGGTGTTGGATTTTGTCAAATGCTTTTTCTGCATCTAGTGAGATTATCATGTGGTTTTTTTCTTTCATCTTGTTTATGTGGTGAATTACATTGATAGACTTTCATATATTGAACCATCCCTGCATTCCTGGGATGAAGCCTACTTGATCATGGTGTTTGATACTTTTGATGTGTTCTTGAATTTGGTTTGCTAGTATTTTATTAAGTATTTTTGCATCTATGTTCATGAGGGAGATTGGTCTGAAGTTCTCCTTCTTTGTTGGGTCTTTGTGTGGTTTAGGAATCAGAATGACAGTGGCCTCATAGAATGAGTTTGGCAGTGTTCTTTCTGTTTCTATGTGGTGGAAGAGTTTGAAAAGTAATGGTTTCAGTTCCTCTTTGAAGGTCCAGTAGAATTCCGTGCTAAAGCCATCTGGCCCTGTGCTTTTTTTGGTTGGGAGATTA
Organism: Lophiomys imhausi; assembly: GCA_907164525.1. Classification (NCBI taxonomy): domain Eukaryota; kingdom Metazoa; phylum Chordata; class Mammalia; order Rodentia; family Muridae; genus Lophiomys; species Lophiomys imhausi. Next base: position 6,183,095 of record CAJQZJ010001694.1, on the reverse strand, counting down.
TTAATGACTGTTTCTATTTCCTTGGGTGTTATTGGGCTGTTTAAACTGTTAATCTGATTTTGATTTACTTTTGGTAGGTGGAATTTATCGAGGAAATTGTCCATTTCGCTTAGGGTTCAAATTTAGTGGAATATAGATTTTTAAAGTAATGCCCAAATATTTTCTGGATCTCTTCAATATCTGTTGTTATTTCTCCCTTTTCATTTCTGATTTTGTTGATTTGTGTTCTTTCCCTTTGCCTTTTAGTTAATTTGGCTAGGGGTCTGTCTATTTTGTTGATTTTCTCAAAGAACCAACTCTTGGTTTCATTGATTCTTTGTATAATTCTTTTTGATTCTAAGTTGTTGATTTCAGCCCTAAGTTTGATGATTTCCTGCCTTCTGCTCTTTTGGGAGGGTTTGCTTCTTTTTTTTCCAATTCACCCAGCTTAGCTGTTAGTTCACTAATATGAGCTGTCACAATTTTCTTTTTGAAAGCACTTAGTGCTATGAACTTTCCTCGTAGCACAGCTTTCAATGTATCCCATAGGTTTGGGTACGTTGTGTCTTCCTTGTCATTGGATTTTAAGAAGTCTTTGATTTCCTTCTTTATTTCTTCCCTGACCCAGTGGTCATCCAGTAAGGAGCTGTTCAATTTCCATGTGTGTGTAGGCTTTCTGTTGATTCTTTTGCTGTTGAAGACCAGCTTTATTCCTTGGTTGTCTGATAAGATACAAGGTGTTATTTCAATTTTCTTGTATCTATTGAGACTATCCTTGTGACCAACTATGTGGTCGATTTTGGAGAAGGTTCCGTGGGGTGCTGAGAAAAAGGTTTATTCCTTTGTGTTTGGGTGAAACGTTCTGTAGATATCTGTTAGGTCGATTTGTTTCATGATCTCTGTTAGACTCAATATTTCTCTGTTTGTCTTCTGTCTTGATGATCTGTCCATTTTTGTGAGTGGTGTGTTGAAGTCTCCCACTACTAATGTGTTATGGTCGATGTGCACTTTAAGTTTTAGAAGTGTTTCTTTTACGAATGTAGGTGTCTTTGTATTTGGGGCATAGATGTTCAGTATTGAGATTTCCTCTTGATGAATATTCCCTTTAATGAGTATATAGTGCCCTTCTTTGTCTTTCTTCATTTACTTCAGTTGGAAGTCTGTTTTGTTTGATATTAGGATGGCTACTCCAGCTTGCTTCCTGGGTCCATTTGCTTGGAAAACCTTTTCCTAGCCCTTTACCCTGAGGCAGTGTCTATCTTTCGTAGTTAGATGTGTCTCTTGTATACAGCATAAGGAAGCGTCTTGCTTGCGGATCCACTCTGTAAACCTATGTCTTTTTATTGGGGAGTTGAGTCCATTGATTTTGATGGATATTAGTGACCTGTGGTTGTTATTTCCCATTAGTTTGGTATAGGTGGTGATCCTGTGCCTCTTTTCGTTTAGTTGCTGAGGGCTTTTTTATTCCCTTCGTCTTCTTGGGTGAAGTTTTCTTCTCTGGGTTTGGATTTTCCTTCTAGTATTTTCTGTATGGCTGAGTTTGTGGGTAGATATTTTTTAAATTTGATTTTGTCATGGAATATCTTGTTTTCTCCATCTATGTTGATAGAGAGTTTTGCTGGGTAAAGTAGTCTGGCTGGGCACCTATGATCTCTCAGGACTTGTAGTATATCTGACCAGGCCCTTCTAGCTTTTAGAGTTTCTGAGAAGTCAGGTGTAATTCTGATGAGTCTGCCATTGTATGTGACTTGACCTTTTTCTCTTACAGCTTTTAATATTCTTTCTTTGTTCTGTACATTTGGAGTTTCAATTATTATGTGGCGAGAGGAGTTTCTTTTCTGGTCTAATCTGTTTGGTGTTCTGTAAGCCTCTTGTACTTTTATTGGCATCTCTTTTTTCAGGTTTGGGAAGTTTTCCTTTATGATTTTGTTGAAGATATTTCCTGGACCTTGGAGTCGGGAGTCCTCTCTTTCCTCTATACCTATAATTCTTAGGTTCCGTCTTTTCATTGAGTCCTTGATTTCTTGGATGTTGTGGGTGAGAGATTTTTTAGCCTTCTCATTTTCTTTGGATGTTGTACTGATTTCTTCCACTGAATCTTCCATGCCTGAGATCCTGTCTTCCACCTCTTGCATCCTATTGTTGATACTCACATCCGTAGTTCCTGTTCTCTTCCCTTGGTTCTCCACTTCCTCTTTTAACTCTGACTGTGTTTTCTTTATTGTTTCTATTTCTATTTTCATGTCTTGTATGGTTTTGTTCGTTTTGTACATTTCCTTCTCCAGCTTGCTTGTTTTTGTATGAAAATCTTTCATAGCTTTGTCCTTTTCCTCTTCAAGCTCTGTCACCTTGGCTTGGAGCTCTTTAATGGTGTTGTTCCTTGTTTTGAGTTGTAGAATTGTGGCTTCTTTGAATTCCTTCATAGATTTAAATTCTCCTTTCAGGGACTCTATCACTTTCCATAATGCAGAATTGTCAACGTTTTCATGTGTTTCTGTTGTTGTGAGATCATCCGAGTTGGATGAGCTACGATAATTCTGCTTTGTTGGAGTCATATTTCCTTGATTTCTATTTTTTTTTTTGACCTTTGGCCTTTGGGTGCGTTTAGCTGTCTGTTCTTGTCGTTTTCTCTGCTTGGATCCACAGGGGAGGCTTTGGTCAGGGGACGAGTTACTTGGCTATCTGTCGTTGCTTACAGGGGGATTTCAGGGTCACTGTGGTTTTAATCGCCTGAGGCACTGTGAGCTGGTGCAGCCTATTCCCAAGTTGTGAGTAATGGACCGGAATTGTTTCAGTGCTCCCAATTCAGACTTCTCTATGTTGCACTCTGCGTTATCAGCCTGTAATGGTTCTGATGGTATGGACCTGTTTGCCCAGGCACAGATCTGTGGGCTTTGTTTGTCATCACGGAGGCTGACAGGGTCTGGCTCCACACCTGATATGTCTGGATTTTCCAGAATACAGCTATGGTGCCGATTTCTGGTTTCTCACTAGGCTTCTCGCCACAGGTCTGGCCTCTATGCCTGATTCCCTCGCTGTCTGCGCAGCCACGGGTCTCCCCCCTTGGCTGCTCGGCCGTGGGTGCACAGAGCCCCCGGCCGCCTGAGTGGACCTCTCGCCCCAGCAGCTCAGCCGTGGGTGCGCGGATCCCTGGCCCAGCCCACGCCTGACTCTCTCCCCAGTTGTCCTGCTGTGGGTTCGCAGGGATTTGGCCCTGCCAGCTCTGCTCCCTCCCCAGCTGCGCTTCTGTAAGTGCGCGGGATTCGGCCCCTCCTGCCCGCGTTTGTGTTCCCGGTTTCCCTCACTCTGACGGAACCTCCCGCCCTCCACTTCACGAGCGGCTGCGGACCACCCGTTGAGCCCCCTGTTTGTTCCTTGCTAAGACTTGCACTATCTCGCCTAATTTTTTAAGTGGATATAAGTTCTACCTGAGGTGTGGGTGTCCAATAGGCTAGTGAACTATCGCCAAGTGGCCTCTGATTCTGCCTGCTGTGAGTTGGGGTCGATCTTACAAGGCGCCTCTCCAAATGGGAGTTCCCGAATCCCGAGTTTAGTGGCTTCCGTGTCTGCGAGAGATAGGGAGAGAGCCTTACCCTGTGACTTTTAACAGTCCCTTGGGAGCTGTGAGTGTTCCCTGGAGGGTCTAGCCCCTCCGGTTTTTTGCACAGTGTCCAATAACTCTGTGTTTTTTATGGCTCTTTTTTCCCCTTGTTCAAAATGCGTCAGTGTAGGTCGCCACCATCTTCCTTCGAAAGCTCTATTATCTATCTTAATGAGTTTAAAGTTCTATACATAACTCAGTTTCCATTCTAACTTGTATTACCAACTTAAAGACATCTTCTTAGACTTAGAACACACTTTTAATTCCTAAACAACTTAAAATCTAACTGTGAGACTATAACTATCTAGTCTTTAACCACATCAGAGACCTGAGAAGGATTAATATATCTGAATAAACAAGAAGTGCAGAGCAAGCAGTTTCTAAAACTAAGAAATGACTGAAAACTGGGCTGCCTAGACAGTGCCCAATTTCTCTCCATACATTAGAGCATCTATCTTCAGCCTCTTGGCCCAGTATCTCTGACAGACATTAATTGTAAAGCAGGAATTATGAAGGACTTGCCTACCCTGTCATGGCAGAGCTAGGCTGTTGACTTACCTGTGTCTAAGTTTTGTCTTTTCAGACAGCATTCTGTCTACAGACGAAGCAAGGGACTTTTCTTGCCCAGTGAAAACCTTGTTACTAATGTAGCCATCTCTAAATGGAGACTCATTGATGCTAATCTCTACCTGGAATAGGGGGTGCTGTCTGGAGCTGACATGTCTCAATATCAAAAAATTTTAAGAAAACATCGTTGAATGCCATATTTTACAGATCTCTTGAGATTTTTGAAGACCACCTATCTGCATATATTTGGATAAGCAAATGCTGCTTGTCTCTTAGCAACTTGATTTCCGGTTAACTTAGAAAACATATGTGGCCAAATATAATCGTAATTTTGTATCAATATACAAAAATCAACACCTATGTAGCCCAATACAATCTTAATTTTGCATTAATATACAATGATCAATACCAATTTAGCCAAATATAATATTAATTTTGTATCAATATACAAAGGTATAAGGGCATATTCAATAATCTGTCCTTTTTTCTTGATCTTTCCTATACTATGTCTATGTCCCATTTTTTCTCAAGTTGGTCACTCCTACATAGGAGAGAAAGAAGGATACAGAAAAGAAAAACAGAGAAGTCCCTGGGTCTAACCTCCGAAACCCGTTTAACAAGACCATTAAACAGCTTGTTGTCTCTTCCCCTAAACATCAAGATTTTCTATTATCCATCAAAGGACCAAAAGGGGGAAAACCCTCCCCACCTTCTGGGGTGGGACATCGCTCTCTTAAAATGACTTCCTGCTGATTTGGTACATAGTAAACCTCTTTGGGGCCCAAATAAGAATGGAAAAATGGTTTAAAATGTTAATAGAATCATTTGATATTCAGTCCTTTTGTGCTCAGCTACTTAAATGTCCTAAGAAGTTCATAGACAGAAGCTGATCTTCAGGGCTTTACTGAAGTTCTGGCTGGAGTAGTCTGTGGAGCTGAACGATCTTAGTGATTTTGAGTTGTAGTGGTTGCAGACTTTTGAGGAAACAGCTATTGAGGAAGTCTGCAATGCTGGATCATCTGTGCCACTTGTCTTCTTTGGTGTCTGATCTATTTTCTTCCGAAGTTTCCATTGTCTAGTTGTCCCTGGATTCATTGAATGGATGCTTTAAATCTCCTGGAAAGATAAGAACAGAGCCCTGCCCTATTCCTAACTCTGGGACAATTAGCTTTTTTTTGGGGGGGGGGCAGTCAGGTAATATTTTTCCTGGAGCAAATTTGGTTTTTTGACAATATATAAAGTATTATCTTTCAATTCAGATTAAAGAAGAAATTATTTTGATATATGGGAGCTAAACAAACCTTCAGTGTATATATTTTGAGATCTCAAAGGACAATTTGTTTGAATTTCAGCATGCCTTTTGTAGGTATCTTTTAAGCTTAAATCCTTCCAAATCCTATGTGCCTGTCTCTGCATTCTAAGTATTGGGATCAAATACATGTGGTTCCCAATGATGGGATTAAAGATGTGCTCTACCACCCCTGGATGGAAGTTTTTCTCTATTTAGATCTTGTTTTGTATCAGTCTGACCTTGAGCTCTGAGATCTGCCTGTTTCTGTCTCTAGTGTGTTAGGATTAAAGGTATATTCTTCTCAAATGATGGGATTAAGGGTGTGCACCATCACCACCCTGTTCCTTGTAACTCTAGAATTTATTTGGCCACATTGGTATTGATCTTTGTATATTGATACAAAATTAAGGGTAACACTTTTTAAAGATATTGTATCTAGTAATGCTTAAAAATGAAATGTGAAGTTTTGGCCTTTTGCTATGAACTGTCATAAACTGTTTAGGTTAATTAAGAAATGCAAACTAATAGTCATGCAAACTTGTCATTTTGTTAGGTACTATGACAGTCTACCACAGTTATTTTCTAAGCTAATCCGAAATCAAGTTGCTAAGAGACAAGAACAGTTGCTTCTCTAAATATAAGAGATAGATAGGGCCTCTTCAAAAACCTCAAGAGAGCCGCAGAATATGGCATTCAAAGATGTTTTCTTAACTTAAGATTTTTGATATCAAGATATGTCAGCTCCTGACAGCACCCCCTATTCTACTCCAAGTAGAAGATGAGCATCGAAGAGTCTCCAGTGGGAGATGGTTGAATTAGTGGCAAGCCTATCTCTTGGCAAGAAACCCCCTTACTTCAACTATAGACAGAATGCTGTCTAAAAAGGACAAAACTTGGAAGCAGGTAAGTCGACAGCCTAGCTCTGCCAAGACAGAGCAGGCAAGCCACTCATAATTCATGCTCTCCAATCAATGTCTGTCAGAGAAATGGGGCCAAACAACTGAAGATTGATGCTGTAATGTATGGAGAGAAAATGGGAACTGTTCAGGCAGCCACTGGTATGTCATTTCTTAGTTTTGGAAGCTGCGGGACCTGCACTTTCTATATAATCATATATATTTATCCCTCTCAGATCTCTGAGGTGGTTGAAGATTAGATAGCTAGAGTCTCATAATTAAATTTTGAGTTGTTTAGGAATCAAAAGGGTGTTCTTTATCTAAGAAGATACTTTTAAAATTGTGTTGCTAGTTAGTATGAATGTTGAATTAGATATAGAACTTTAAACTCATGGAGATGGTTAGATAGTAGAATGTTAAAGTCAGGGACCAAATCATGTGGACTGGATATTGGGAATGTATGCTACGCTATGGTATCATATCATGCTTTTATCCCTTATATTTTAAGGCTTACAAGCCAATTTATTTTCAAATGAAAGAAAAAAAGTAGTAGATTTAGATAAGAGTTGAGGTGAGGAGGAAGTGGGAGATGTAGAAAGAGGAAAAAACCTAATCAGAATATATTATGTGAGAAAAATAATCAATTTTCAATAAGAGGAAAAAACTTGTATTTATTCTACATATTTTTCACCAAGTGTTTGTAGTGTTCTGTGTATTTTTGTTTATGTTGTTTTGTTTTTTGCTTTTGCTTTTGCTTTGTTCTTATGAACTGGAAAGATGATATCATAGAAGCAACTATATATATAATTGTGAACCCAGACCATCTGAGCTTTTAGCCAAATCTAATAAAGACATAAAAATCAAAGATACTGTAAGTATAAGGAGTCAGTTAAGAGTTGTTGTGTATGTGTTTTTGTTGAAATGGGATTAGAATCAACGTGGGCTTTTTGTTTCTGGTGGAATTGTAGATATAATAAAAATTATTATCATCATACTCTGAAAGATATTTAAGATGTGCATTCTTTAAAACTGTATGTTTATTTGATTTAGGTAACATTTTGTTCTTAATTGTATAGTTTATCCATGAGTCAGTGCTTAATTTTTTTTAGATAATTTTTAATGTATATAATTAATAAAAATTGAAAAAGTCATGAGACATTTCTGACAAAAGTTAGGAAGAATCCCCAAATTTATCCAATCAGTACAATCATGGTCAATGCCTGGCCCTACTGTGTACATTTGCATATTCAGGAAAAAAATGCCATTTAGGAACTATCTCTCTAGGAAGATAAGTCAAAGACATATTTTACCTCATATTTCATTAGACTATTTTCTTCCACACAACTAATAATTACCCAACAATCTATAGCCCTTGCAGCATTCTCAGTCACAATAGTAATCCTGGCCTCATTGTTACAATGTCAGGACCAAATCTCAAGTTCTCCACTGATTCTGCATGTCCCCCACAACCCAGTGAATTATTTTATCTCCTGGATATTTACTGAAATGTAAAATATGAGAGTAACCTTAAATCAGAATACAGACAAATTTTTTTAAAAATCCATCTCCAACTTTCACTTTCTATTAAATTGGGGAAAAAAAAACCCTACTCAGGTTTAAAGGATTAATTTTCTTTCAAAGGAAAATAAAGATAGATTTGACATTAAAGGACTGTCAGAGGGATTACTTAATATAGTTATGCACTAAAATTTCCAGAGTACATGCCAAGTAGTAAGTATGATAGCATCACTGTCCTCATCAACACTAGCATTAATTATCATGAGCACCATTATTATAGTCATCATTTCGATTTATACCTAGTCATATTTCCTCTATTTCAACTTGAATCTTCAGCCAATGACCCTTGATGGGGATGACACATTTCCAATCATGCTGTTTCCAAAGTTATTACTTTTTTAAAAAAACAATCTAAGTAAAAACTGATAGTATCTTTTTTCTGTTTAAACACATGAGCAGCAAAACTCTAAGGGGATATACAGGTTTTAAATTAGAATGAAGTGTTCCTGGTGTCTCAAATATCTCATCCTAGGTCCTGCTGTAAGCTATCTACTAATATGGATTCATTCGCAAGTAATTCATTACTCACATTCTCTTTTCTTTTGATTTTTAATACAATACACCTAAGGGTGAAATTGAATTTGCAATAGACAGGGGAATGACCTTGAATTCCTTAATTGTCTGTCTTTACCTCCCAAGTGCTGAGATCAAAGGCACACACCAACAGTCCTGGCTCCACTTTCTCTTTCTCCTAATGTGCCTTTACATTACTTTGTTTCCGAAACTGATCTTCCGACAGAAAGAGTACAGGCTATCATTTATGTTCTCATATTCAGACTCCATTAAAAGTGTTTCTTTGTTGCTTTTCTAATATAGGTTTTAGCAGACACATCCATTTGCATTGTTATTACGCAACTCCACAGAGATTAGAACAGGGTTTATTTATGTTTTACTTCTGTGTCAGAACCCAAGACCAGTGATTATCATGGACACAGCAAAAATCAACCTTTTCTGATTCTCAGATGTTATGAAAAGTCTTACATACTACCTGTGACAATTGACACACATTGATATATAATTCAAAATTAAAATACTGATTTTCCTCATCGCCTCCACCTCATAATATCAACTCCTTTTTGATAATAGAAGCTAAACATTTTAATAGAAGTTTAACATTTAAAATTTCATAAGCTATGAATATCTCTTTACTATTGATATGACTTAATTAAAATAATTCTGTCTAATAATAATTTAAAAAATTAAAATTTCATTTTAAAACAAATACTTAATATCAGTGTTCTTTATGAATAAAAGCTAATATTCTTATACATAATCTTGATACAATATGACTATTCTAATTTTTAAAATATAGTCTCTATCTTTCTAAAAACAATTTAAAACGATCTTGGTGCTCTGAGGCCACTCCTAATGTTTTGAGTCTGACTCTTGGAATGTTTCCTTTAGGATAAATCCATTTTTCAAAGCACATGACGTGCCTACATTCATTTGAATCATTGGTCTTCATCATCCCAGACAATTGTTAATTGCCATCTCAATAGATGGCTGAAATTAAGGACCAAGTTCCCAGTTTGAGTATATATCTTCCAATTGTGCTTTTTATGTAAAGGGATTATCTTCTAAAATTTCCTAAAGCTTATGTTACTATAAACTAGAACTACCTCTCCTACACTCAGTCTAATTCATATCTATATGGAAGAGACCTTTGCTTCATTGTATAATTCTAAGAATGTTATAACTCTGATAAAAATCAAAACACTAAGAAAAAAATATCACCTAGCCTTTCTAGTGATGCCTGACTTCTCCATAATGAATCTTCAACATTTTTAGTATTTAAATCTTAGTGACTGGAATGATGGTGCTAGCCTTTACTATGGAGGCAGAGGCAAAATATCTCTGAGTTCAAGGGCATCCTGGTCTACACTGTGAATTCCAGGGCAACCAAAGTCACATTCTGAAACCCTGTCAAAAAATGTTTGTACATTATTATAGAACAGTTTCCCAGTATAATTTCTGAAATCCAAAATCATCCTGGACCCTGTTACACCTGATCACATTAGCCAAGTTTTATGTGATAAACAAACCGGGTCAAAATGATTGACAACTTTTTTCCAGGTGTATCTTGATTGTGGCTGTTTGGATAAACACATGCTCACTACCTAACTATAGTACTAACTAAATAAAGGAAAGGAAGCCGAGGAAACATTTTATATCATGATTGAAGCATTCCTTACCTTAATAACCAATTTCTACAGATACCTCAGAAATTTTTCATGATGGTTTTCTTCTAAATTAACCTAATCAATTCTTCAAGGCAGATGGTTCCTTAAATCCAAGGTTGATATGTAAATTTGTATTCATCTTCAAACACAGGCATCATATCAAATACAAATAACATTAACTGAGATAGTAAAGGATCTCAAAGCTGTGCTGATAAAAAGGACCAGAAGCACAGGTTCTTTAGAAGCCTCATCAATATACATCTTGTTCTCAGGGCCTAGAGATTATAATTCTTGGCATATACATATTAGCTTCTGGCACTCAAGAACTCGAAGGCACGATGCCTAAGAACTTTGTTTCCTGTCTATGTCCTAGATCTTTCTTTATATAGAAGGTTTACTCTCAGCCAACTTTTTCTAATAGTCAATTTCCAAAATACTTGGAGTTTACTAGTTGGGCCCATGAAACTGAAACTGATGGGCATCTCATTCTAGCATTTAATTGGCATAAGTAGAAATCTCTAAGTAGATGGAGGAGGGCCAAGATAGCGGTGACCTACACTGACGCATTTTGAACGCGGGAAGAAAGAGCCATAAAAAACACAGAGTTATTGGACACTGTGCAAAAACCGGAGGGGCTAGACCCCCCCCCCCCGGGAACATTCACAGCTCCCAAGGGACTGTTAAAAGTCCCAGGGTAAGGCTCTCCCCCCATCTCTCACAGACACAGAGCCACTAAATCCGGGATTCGGGAACCCCCTTTTGGAGAGGCACCTGGTAAGATCGACCCCAACTCACAGCAGGCAGAATCAGAGGCCACATGGCGATCTCCCACTAGCCTACTGGACTCCCCACACCTCAGGAAGAACTTATAGCCACTAGAGAAACTTTGCGGGATAGTGGAAGTCTTAGCAAGGAAGAAACAGGGCGCTCGGTGGGTGGTCTGCAGCTGCTCGAGACGTGGATGTTCCGAGAGAGCGGGAAGCCGGTGTGCAAAATAATCAGGGTGGGAAGCAGGGTCAGGCAGGTGGGAGGTGCCGAATCCCCGCGCACCCATGGCAATGCAGCTGGGGAGGGAGCCCGGCGCAGGCGGAGCTGATTCCCCGCACACCCACAGCAGGGCAACTGGGGAGGGAGCCCGGCACAGGCGGCGGGCGGGGCCAGTGATCTGAGCACCCACGGCTGAGCTGCTGGGGAGGAAGGCCCACTCAGGCGGCAGGAGGATCTGGGGCTCCGTGCACCCACAGCCAAGCAGCTAGGGAGGAAGACCCGCTCAGGCTGTTGGAGGGGCTGGGGCCCTGTGCACCCGCGGCTGGGCAGACAGGGAGGGAACCAGGCACAGGGGTCAGGCCTATGGCGAGAAGCCTAGTGAGAAACCAGAAGTAAGGGGACCATAGCTGTATTCTAGAAAATCCAGACATATTAGGTGTAGAACCAGACCCTGTAAGCCTCTGTGAGGACAAACAAAGCCCACAGAATCTGTGCCTGGGCAAAGAAGTCCATACCATCAGAATGATTACAGGCTGATAACTCAGAGTGCAACATAGAGAAGTCTGAATTGGGAGCAGTGAAACAATCCCAGTCCATTACTCACAACCTGGGAATAGGCTGCACCAGCTCACAGTGCTTCAGGTGATTAAAACCACAGTGACCCTGAGATCCCGTGTAAGCAACGACAGATAGCCAAGTAACTCGTCCCCTGACCAAAGCATCCCCTGTGGATCCAAGCACAGAAAACGACAAGAATAGACAGCAAAATCCATCCAATGGCCAAAGATCCAAGAAAAAATAGAAATCAAGGAAATATGACTCCAACAACGCAGAATTATCCTAGCTCATCCAATTCAGATGACTTCACACCAACAGTAACACATGAAAACAATGACAATTCTGCATTAAGGAAAGTGATAGAGTCCCTTCAAGAAGAACTTAAATCTATGAAGGAATTCAAAGAAGCCACAATTTTACAAGCCAAAACAAGGAACAACACCATTCAAGAGCTCCAAGCCAAGGTGACAGAGCTTGAACAGGAAAAGGACAAAGCTATGAAAGATTTTCAGACAAAAACAAACAAGATGGAGAAGAAAATGTACAAAACGAACAAAACCATACAAGACATGAAAATAGAAAAAGAAACAATAAAGAAAACACAGTCAGAGTTAAAAGAGGAAGTGGAGAACCAAGGGAAGAGAACAGGTACTACGGATGTGAGTATCAAAAATAGGATGCAAGAATTGGAAGACAGGATCTCAGGCATGGAAGATTCTATGGAAGAAATCAGTACAACATCCAAAGAAAATGAGAAGGCTAAAAAATCTCTCACCCACAACATCCAAGAAATCAAGGACTCAATGAAAAGACGGAACCTAAGAATTATAGGTATAGAGGAAAGAGAGGACTCCCGACTCCAAGGTCCAGGAAATATCTTCAACAAAATCATAGAGGAAAACTTCTCAAACCTGAAAAAAGAGATGCCAATAAAAATCCAAGAGGCTTACAGAACACCAAACAGATTAGATCAGAAAAGAAACTCCTCTCGCCATATAATAAATGAAACACCAAATGTACAGAACAAAGAAAGAATATTAAAAGCTGTAAGAGAAAAAGGACAAGTCACATACAATGGCAGACCCATCAGAATTACACCTGATTTCTACTCAGAAACTTTAAAAGCTAGAAGGGCCTGGACAGATATACTACAAGTCCTGAGAGATCATAGGTGCCCAGCCAGACTACTTTACCCAGCAAAACTCTCTATCAACATAGATGGAGAAAACAAGATATTCCATGACAAAATCAAATTTAAACAATATTTATCCACAAACCCAGCCCTACAGAAAATCCTAGAAGGAAAATCCCAACCCAGAGAAGAAAACTCCACCCAAGAAAACGAAGGGAATAGAAAACCCCTCAGCAACTAAACCAAAAGAGGCACAGGACCACCACCTATACCAAACTAATGGGAAATAACAACCCCAGGTCACTAATATCCATCAAAATCAATGGACTCAACTCCCCAATAAAAAGACATAGGTTTACAGAGTGGATCCGCAAGTAAGATCCTTCCTTTTGCTGTATACAAGAGACACATCTCACTACCAAAGACACTACCTCAGAGTAAAGGGCTGGGAAAAGCTTTTCCAAGCAAATGGACCCAGGAAGCAAGCTGGAGTAGCCATCCTAATATCAAACAAAACAGACTTCCAACTGAATTTAATGAAAAAAGACAAAGAAGGGCACTATATACTCATTAAAGGGAATATTCATCAAGAGGAAATCTCAATACTGAACATCTATGCCCCAAAAACAAAGGCACCTACTTTCGTAAAAGAAACACTCCTAAAACGTAAAGCGCACGTCGATCACAACACATTAGTAGTGGGAGACTTCAACACCCCACTCACAATAATGGACAGATCATCAAGACAGAAGACAAACAGAGAAATATTGAGTCTAACAGAGATCATGAAACAAATCGACCTAACAGATATCTACAGAACGTTTCACCCAAACACAAAGGAATACACTTTTTTCTCAGCACCCCACGGAACCTTCTCCAAAATCGACCATATAGTTGGACACAAAGATAGCCCCAACAGATACAAGAAAATTGAAATAACCCCTTGTATCTTACCAGACCACCATGGAATAAAGCTGAACTTCAATACCAAAGAATCAACAGAAAGTCTACACTCACATGGAAATTGAACAACTCTTTACTAGAGGACCACTTGGTCAGGGAAGAAATAAAGAAGGAAATCAAAGACTTCTTAAAATCCAACGAAAATGAAGATACAACATACCCAAACCTATGGGACACAATGAAAGCTGTGCTACGAGGAAGGTTCATAGCACTAAGTGCCTTCAAAAAGAAAATTGTGACCGCTCATATTAGCAAATTAACAGGTAAACTGGGTGAATTGGGAAAAAAATAGAAGCAAACACTCCCAAGAGGAGCAGAAGGCAAGAGATCATCAAACTTAGGGCTGAAATCAACAACTTAGAAACAAAAAGAATTATAGAAAGAATCAATGAAACCAAGAGTTGGTTCTTCAAGAAAATCCACAAAATAGACAGACCCTTAGCCAAATTAACTAAAAGACAGAGGGAAAGAACCCAAATCAACAAAATCAGAAATGAAAAGGGAGAAATAACAACAGACATTGAGGAAATCCAGAAAATATTCGGGCATTACTTTAAAAATCTATATTCCACTAAATTTGAAAACCTAAGCCAAATGGACAATTTCCTCGATAAATTCCACCTACCAAAACTAAATCAAAATCAGATTAACAGCTTAAACAGCCCAATAACACCCAAGGAAATAGAAACAGTCATTAATAATCTCCCAACCAAAAAAAGCACAGGGCCAGATGGCTTTAGCACGAAAATCTACAGGACCTTCAAAGAGGAACTAACACCATTACTTTTCAAACTCTTCCACCACATAGAAACAGAAAGAACACTGCCAAACTCATTCTATGAGGCCACTGTCATTCTGATTCCTAAACCACACAAAGACACAACAAAGAAAGAGAACTTCAGACCAATCTCCCTCATGAACATAGATGCAAAAATACTTAATAAAATACTAGCAAACCAAATTCAAGAACACATCAAAAGTATCAAACACCATGATCAAGTAGGCTTCATCCCAGGAATGCAGGGATGGTTCAACAAATGAAAGTCTATCAATGTAATTCATCACATAAACAAGATGAAAAAAAAACACATGATAATCTCACTAGATTCAGAAAAAGCATTTGACAATATCCAACACCCTTTCATGCTAAAAGTTCTGGAGAGAACGGGCATACAAGGACCATACCTAGAAATAATAAAGGCAATATACAGCAAGCCAGTGGCCAACATCAAATTAAATGGAGAGAAGCTTGAAGCATTTCCTCTAAACTCAGGGACAAGACAAGGATGCCCACTTTCACCATATCACTTCAATATAGTACTTGAAGTCCTTGCTAGAGCAATAAGAAAACTAAAGGAGATCAAAGGGATAAATTTGGAAATGAAGAAGCCAAATTATCCCTATTCGCAAATGATATGCTAATATACATAAGCGACCCCAAAAACTCCACCAAAGAACTCTTACAGCTGATAAACAACTTCAGCAAGGTGGCTGGATACAAAATTAACTCAAAAAAATCAGAAGCCATTCTTTATACAACAAACAAATATACTGAGAATGAAATAAGGGAAACAACCCCCTTCACAAGAGCCACAAACAACATAAAATACCTGGTGGTAACTCTAACCAAGCAAGTAAAGGACCCATACAACAAGAATTTCAAGCCCCTTAAGAAAGAAATGGAAGAGGCCTTTAGAAGATGGAAAGATCTCCCATGCTCATGGATAGGTAAGATCAACATAATAAAAATGGCTATCCTACCAAAAGCAATATATAGATTCAATGCAATTCCTATCAAAATACCAACACAATTCTCTATAGACCTGGACAAAGCTATTCTCAACTTCATATGGACCAAAAAAAAAAAAAAAAAAAAAAAAAAAAGCCCAGAATAGCTAAATCAATCCTGTACAATGAAAAAACATCTGGAGTTATCACCATCCCAGATTTCAAGCTGTACTAGAGAGCAACAGTAATAAAAACAGCATGGTACTGGTATAGAAACAGACCAGTAGATCAATGGAATCAAACTGAAGACCCAAACATGGACCCACACACCTATGGCCAACTTATCTTTGACAAAGAAGCCAAAACTACACAATGGAAGAAGGACAGCATCTTCAACAAATGGTGCTGGTCCAACTGCATGTCCACTTCCAAAAGAATGAAATTAAACCCATACCTATCACCTTGTACCAAACTTAAATCCAAGTGGATCAAAGACCTTAACATAAAGCCGGACACACTAAATATACTAGTAGAAAAAGTAGGAGAAACCCTCGAAATCATTGGCACAGGTGACAACTTCCTGAACACAACACCAACAGATCAGGACCTGAGATCAACAATCAATAAATGGGACCTCATGAAACTGAAAAGCTTCTGTAGGGCAAAAGACACTGTCATTCGAACAATATGGCAACCAACAGACTGGGACAAAATCTTCACCAACCCCACATCTGATAGAGGGCTATTATCTAAAATCTACAAAGAACTCAAGAAACTAAATGCCAAGAAACCAAATAATCCAATCAAAAAATGGGAGATGGAGCTAAACAGAGAATTCACAAAGGAGGAATCCCTATTGGCTGAGAGACACCTGAAGAAATGTTCAACATCCTTAATCATCAGAGAAATGCAACTCAAGACGACCTTGAGATTCCATCTATCACCTGTTAGAATTTTTAAGATAAGAGCTCAAATGATAGCGCATGCTGGCGAGGGTGTGGAGAAAGGGGAACCCTACTCCATTGCTGGTGGGAGTGCAGGCTTGTGCAACCACTATGGAGATCTGTCTGGCAATATCTTAGAAATCTAGGAATAACCTTGCCTCAGGACCCAGCCATACCACTTCTGGGTATACACCCAAAGGACCTCTTAGGAAGACATAGGGAAGTCTCCTCATCTATGTTCATAGCAGCCTTATTTGTAATAGCTAGAAATTGGAAACAACTCATATGTGCCTCAATTGAAGAATGGATTAAAAAACTGTGGTATATCTATGCAATGGAATATTACTCAGCTATCAGAAACAATGAAATCATGCAATTTGCAACCAAATGGATGAATCTAGAGAAGCTCATCCTGAGTGAGCTAACCCAGTCTCAGAAGGATGCACATGGCATCTATTCACTTATAGTAGGATTTTAGCTATATCGTACAGGATATCTGTACTACAACCAACACACCAAAAGGAACATGGACATAAACTTTTTTTTTTCTTTTTCTTTTTCTTTTTCCTTCTCCTTTTTTTCTTTTTTCTTTTTCCCTTCTCTTTTTCCTCTCTTTTTTTGTTGATATTCTTTGTTTTGTGGGTTTGTGTGTTTGTTGGTCTTTTTTTAGTATTCTCCCAGTAGCAAGGAGACACCTTTCACTGGCAGTACTGCCTCATAGGCCTCCAGTGAATGAAGAGGCTCTTGGCCGTCATATGACTCCTGATCTGTGGTGAGAGACTGTTAGGCAGGGACGCTCCACCCCAGAGGAACAAGACTGAAGGGTCAGGGGGTAGAGCATGGGAGGGTGGGGCTGGGAAGCGGGAAAAGAGGACAATATGATAAGGATGTAACCTGAAGCAACAAACAAATAAATTTATTAACTAAAAAAAAAAAAAAAAAAGGGCAGGTGTCAGGGCTGAAACACTGTGAATAGAATAGAGGATACAGCCGTTCGGCCTGGTTTTGCAGACCTCCAGGTGTCTAGAAGATGTGGAGCTAAGGTAAAATACAAGAAAATTGTGGTGTTGGCCCATGCCTTTGACTTCAGCGGAGATGGGGGGGTGGCACCGTAGAGTTGGTGGTCTTATGTATTCTGGAGTCATACGGAGCGGGGTGGTGAGGGTGCACACCCTTGGTCCCACCATTCAGGAAGTGTACACCCTTGGTCACAGAACACTGGAGACAGAAACGGGCAGATCTCGGAGCTCAGGGTCAGCCTGATGCATGGCAAACTCTAAATAGAGAAAGACTTCGATCCAGTAGTGGTGGAACACATCTTTGATCCCTTCAGATGGGAAACACAGGTCTCTGATCCCAATAATTAGAGTTCAGAGACACACACATGGGATTTGGATGGACCTAGGTTTGGAGGCTACTTACAAAAGGCCTTCTCCATGCAGGCAGATTGTCCTTTGGGATCTCAAAATATATACACTGGAGCTGGTTTAGCTCCAAAGTGACAGAATGATTTCTTCTTTAACCCGAATTGAAAGATAATGCTTTGTATGTTATTGGAAGGCCAAATTTGCTTCAGGAGAAGTATTACCTACCTCCCCCCCCCCCAAAAAAGGGGGTAATTGTCCCAGGGTTGGGATTGGGGCAGGGCTCTGTTCTTATTTTTCCAGGAGAATCTAAGCATCCATTAGGGGAGCCCAGGGACGGCTGGACAGCGGAAACCTCAGCAGAGAGCAGAATCAGGCACCAAGGAGGACGAGTGACCCAGTTGATTCTGTGATTCTGCCTGGCAGACTTCCTCAATAGCTGTCTCAATCGGGGGCCTGCAACCATGGCAATCCAATGTTGCTGGGACCTTTCAGCTCTACACAATGCCCCGGCCGGAACCTCAGTGAAGCCTGCAAGATCAGCTTCTGCCTACAAACTCCTTTGGTCATCTAAACAGCTGAGGACAGAAGGACTGAACATAACAGTATTGTACTAACATTTTTAACCATTTTTCCATTTGGGTTTGGGCCCCAAACAGGTTTACTAAGACCCAAATCACCAGGAAGTCACTTTAAGAGAGCGACGTCCCGTGCCCAGAGGGCGGGGAGGGTGTTTCTCCGCCCTTCTTTTTGGTTATTTGAAGGATAACTGAAAACTCTGATATTTAGGGGAAGAGATTACAAGCTGATAAATGGTCCTGTTTAATGGGTTTTGGAGGTTAGCCCCAGGGACTTCCTACTGTTCCTTTTCTGTATCCTTCTTCCTCTCCTATGTAGGAGTGCATGGGCTTGAGAAAAATGAGACATAGACATAGCACAGGAATGTCCAAGAAGAAGGGGAAGATTATTGAATATGCCCTTATACCTGTGTATATTGATACAAAATTAGTAGTATATTTGGCTAAAGTGGTATTGACCATTGTTTATTGTGCAAAAATAAGATTGTATTGGATTACATCGTATTGATCTTTGTATATTGATACAAAATTAAAGGTAACACTTCCTAATGGTATCATACCTAGAGATACTTAAAAATAAAATGTGAAGCTCTGGCCTCTTGATACCAACCGTCTAAAACTGGTTAGGATAGTTAAGTAAAACAAACTCCTAGTCATGCAAACATGTCACTTTGTTAGCTACTATGACAGTCTATCACAGATATTCTCTAAACTACTCAGTAATCAAGGTTTTAAGAGACAAGCAACATTTGCTTATCTAAATACAAGAGATGGATAGGGCATCTTCAAAAACCCCAAGAGATCTACAGAATATGGCATTCAAAGATGTTATCTTAAATTAAGATTTTCTTTTTTTTTGATATTGAGACATATCAGCGCCTGACAGCACCCCTATTCTACTCCAAGTAGAAGATAAGCATCGAAGAATCTCCAATGTGAGATGGTTGAATTAGTGGCAAGCCTATCTCTTGGCATGAAAAAACTCCTTGCTCCAACTTCAGACAGACTGCTATCCAAAAAGACAAAACTTGGTAGCAGGGAAGTCGACAGCCTAGCTCTGCCAAGACAGGGTAGGTAAGTCCTTCATAATCCCTGCTCTACAACAAATGTCTGTCAGAGAAACAGGACCCAATGGCTGAAGACTGATGCAGGAATGTATGGAGAGAAAATGGGAACTGTCCAGGCAGTCACTGGTATGTCATGTCTTAGTTTTGGAAGCTGCAAGCCCTGCACTTCCTATATAAGCAGATATATTTATCCCTCTCAGGTCTCTGAGGTGGTTGAAGAATAGACAGCTAGAGTCTCATAGTTAAATTTTGAGTTGTTTAGGAATCAAGAGGGTGTTATAGATCTAAGAAGATACTCTTAAAAGTGTGTTGCAAGTTAGTATGAATGTTGAGTCAGTTTAGACCTTTAAACTCATGGAGATGTTTAGATAGTAGAATGTTAAAGTCAGGGGCCAAATATGTATAAACTGGACATTGGGAAGGTATACTGGGCTATTTAACTCTCATAAATATGGCATATTTATATCTGTTGTTTTGTATAGTATTTACTGTTATAAGAGAAGGAACCATCTTTTGGACTGAAAGGGAAAGCTGCTGGGGGGAAGAGGGTGGAAGGGTGGGATAGGAAGGGGGAATAGGGAAGGGTTTGTGACTGAGATGTAACTTGAAGAAAAAAATAAAGTATTTAAAAAAAAAAGAAATCTCTAAGTATAATTAGTAGAAAATTTACTTGAGTCACAAATACAAAATTACTGCCCATTAATCAATTTTAAAACATAAACAATTTTATGGGCTCATACATCTTTCTTGAGAAAGGACACTTATGCTGTCTTTAAAATATGTTTTAGTTTTCCTTATATTTTTCATAAACAAAACACTAGCCATTCATGATAGACTCTTGAATGGCTATCATGAGTGATTGCAGAAAGAACGAACATGAAATATTAAAAAAATTTATTTTGTCCATCAATGTAGGAGTCTATTGAGGAAGCAATATCAATACAGTTTGAGCTCATATCTGCTCTTCAGTGAACTCAGTGGTAGGATGGCTTGCAAAACAATGTGAATGTGTTCTAGAAGTCAAATAGATTTATATCACACAATTAGGAGATTCAAGCTATAGGCCCAAGCAAGTTATGAACCACTTTGAAAGTCTAACAAATCATTTAACAGTTTCATACTTTATGAGTGATAGGAAAGAACTGTAGCAATACCTTCAAAATGACAGAATAAATATATTAAAATATTCTAGACTATAAAATTTCTGCAATGTTATATATAAACTCTACTTTTTAAATAGACTTTACTCTGAAAATATGGTATGAAGGTTATCTTGTCAATGTATCTAGAGTAGTTGCTCCTTTCTGCACATCAAATCCATCTAATTGAGCACGAAGTCTTTTCTCTTTTTCTGTTTGATTTTTTAGAATCTTATATATATATATATATATACATATATATGTATATATGTATGTATATAATGTATTTTGATCATATCAATCCCTACATTCTCTCTAGCTCATCCTATACACCCTTACTTAATCCTCATATTGAACCCATGTCCTCTTTTCATAAACCATTGAGGACAATCAGTGCTGTTCATAGGTGCACAGATGTAGAGTTATTCACGGCACCAAACGCAGCCTACCAGGGGACATTTCCCTGAGGAAAACTAAATTTTTCTACTCCAAGAGCCTGTAAATGCTAAAGCTCCTCAGTGATAATTGGTGGTTAGTGATCCCACCACCATATGTGCTAGAATTTTTTCCATCTTGATCTTTTGCATGTCTTACAAGATAGTCTGTGAGTTCATCCAGGTCCTACCTAAAGGCACTGTTTGCAGCAGTCCTTCCCAACTTATGATCTTATAATCTTTCTGCCTCTTAGAGTACATTGTTTCATGATCCACATTGGGAGGTGGATGATTAATGATATTGATGGACAATTTCAGAATGAGCAGTGCAAACTTACAGATTGAGTAACTGTCAATCTCTGTAGTAATTACCATGGACTGCAAAAAGAAGTTTCTTGGGCACCTCAGTGGTTAAGAGCATTTAGTTGTATTTCAGTGTACTTAGATTAGGTTCCCTGCATCCTCCTGGTACCTATAACCACCTGTAATCCCAGTTCTAAGGAATATAAAACCAATGTCTGGCTCCATAACACCAGGCACATACATGGTATATATACATAGATGCATCAAATATTCACATAGATAATATAAAATTAAATAGAAAAGAAGCTTCTCTGGTGAAAATTGATTCATTGATGTATGATTATAGAAATAAGTATTTAGAAAGCAGTTTAATACTTACCTATTTATCAAAATTACACTAATAGATTCTCCCTTAGTGTCTATGACTTCTCAATTATGTTTCTCTTCAGGATTGTAGCACCAGACATAAGTGCTATCTTGAATGGCCCTTAAATACTCTGTGGTTGGTTATCACCACAGTAGTCATGCCACTATTGTATCAATGGGCATATCTTTCCAAACAAGTTTTTATTGTAGCTTCCAGGTGTAATATTTGGTGAAATTATTTATTACTGTTCTTCCTCAGAATCCTTGATAGTATCTTTTGATTCAACAAAAGCTATGTTTCTTGTCATTACCAACTCAGTTTCTCCATGTCTTGTGACCCATGTGTGTAATTGCTTTGACAGTAGGATCTTACCATATAGTTCTTTTGAAGAAAAAAAACCAATGGCAATAGCTTGCTTTATTTTAGAGTTTAATGGAACTAAACTGACCAATAACACAAAGGATGGTATCCCACATGTAGCTTTTTAAAATTACCTATGACATTACATACCCATATAAAGTCATTTTATTTAAACACATATGGATACACACACTCTCACACACACACACATATCCAAACATTTTTAGTGTTACAAACCTTAATGAATAATTTCTTTCCTTTTGAGATATGGATTTTACATGTCCAACAGGCTTTAGAAGACATCCAGTGTTTCGCCATGACTCCAATTTTATCCTGTAAGTGGATCACCTGTCCTAAACTGAGCATTGCCTGACCTTGTAAGCTATAAGCATATGTGGTGGTTCAAATGAGAATAGCCCTTATAGGCTCATATGTTTGAATGCTTATTATGAAGATAGTAGAATTGTTTGCGAAGAATTAGGAGGCATGGTGTTGTTGGAGGAATTGTGTCACTGAGGTGGAGGTTTGAAAATTCCACATCATTCCCAGTTAGCCTTTCTGAATGACCCATTGTTATCTCATCATACAAGCAGCCACTACTGCTCCAGAGTCATGCCTACCTGCTGCTCTGCACCTCACCATGATAGCTAAGAAGTAACCTTCTGAATAAACTCTTTCTTCCATAAAGTATCATGTTCATGGTTTCACTTCACAGCAACAGAAAAGTAGGATAGCATATATAAATGGATATCAGTATACCACCATTAAATGGAATGGACACATATTTGAGTTATTCTTCAACACATATTAGTGGTTATGCTGACTAGTTTTATGTTAATTTGTCACAAGCTAGTCTCATTTTGAAAGAGGGTACACCAATAGAGAAAATGCCCCCCATAAGATTGGCCTGTAGCCAATTCTGTAGTATATTTTCTTGATTGATGATTGATATGGGAGGACCCGGCTCACTGTGGCTGGTGATAACCCTAGGCTAGTGGTCCTGGGTGCTATAAGGAGGAAAGTTGAGCAAGCCAAGAGTGCCAAGACAATAAGCAGAATTCATCTACAGCCTCTACTACAGTACCTTCCTTCAGGTTCCTGCCCTGTTTGCATTCCTGTTTTGAATTCCTTCAGTGATGAACCAAGAACTAAGAGATGTAAGTTGAAATCAGTCCCTTTCTCCTCAAATTGCTTTTGGTCATGGTATTTTAGCAAAGTATGAGAAGTTCAAAGACAATGGTACAAACCATTCAGATGAGCGAATGGCTTGAATGGTTCTTACGCTAAAAAGTTACATTCTATTGCTCACTGTGGACATAAGTCTTTCTTTGTAAATATTTATTATAATCAAATAAAAACAAAGCTTGGAATTAAAGTACATAGATCAAATAATAACAAGTTGACATCCAAATGTTACAAGTTAAGAAAAATAATCTCTGGAGTTGCTCTTTCAGGCAGTGATCAAGAAAATATGAACATATTAGGTACCATTCTAGGAGCTATCACAAAACCTGACAACATTTTAAAGAAGGGAGGGTTTATTTTGAATCACAACTTGAAGAGATACAGCCCATCATAGTGGGAAAGTCATGGCAGTAGAGATCGGATTGGTTGGTCACATTGTGTGCATAGAAAGAATCAGAAAGAGGAGAATACTTGTGCTTCACTAGCCACTGGCTTTTCCTTTCTTTCTTTTCCTTCCTTCTTTGTTTGCTTGTTTGTTTTCTTTTTTAGTCCTTTGACACCAGTCAGTTGTACAGTGCTATCCTCATTCAAAATATGTTTTCCTTCCTCAATTAGATCTCTCTGGAAATAATCCTTTAGGTGTGTTTTTGAGATGATTATAAATCCATTCAAATTAACAAGGATGTTAACCACCAGACTAACCAGCAGAAGTTGAATAAATAATTTCATGGTTCTGGTAGAAAATAAATGGTAAGAATATGTCTTATAAGAAATTCATGAACTTTTGTTGCTGATTTCACTGAATTTTCAGAGAATTAAAAGGACAGGGCTGGAAAATTCTTTCCAAGTACGAGGGAGTTATATTTAGATAAACATTTCTGGATTGACAACCAGTTTAAGATAGTTATAGCCTATGTGAACATCCATAGAAACATACTCTAGTAGAAAAATATGTCAGTGGTTGGTCATACAATTGGCTTGTGAAGTAAGTAAATAAGAAAGTGGTAGGAGGAACAGAAGTTCTGCAAGGATGCTGCAATATGTTTCTTCTTATCAAGTTTAATTACTGCTATGTAAGTGTCCAGTACCATATTTCAATGCTCTAGTGTGTCATTATTTACTGGAGAAGGAGGTGGAAAGGTCAGGCAGCTACCTTGTGGTAAGATGATTTCATTAGATGACTAGAAGTGTCTTGATTCCCTGAAAGAAATTCATTCTTGCTCCTGACATAAATTTCCTTTCCCTAGTCTCAGTGGTTATGCTAAAACCACTGTCCTTGAATTTAAAGCATAAGTGTCAGCCATAGGTTTATTTATCAGTCAGTACCAGACTGTACGTAGTCTATATTCATGGAGTTCACTGATATTACTCTCCATCTCTGAGCTGACATATCTTGGTTGTGAACTTGACTACATTTGAAATTAACTAAAACACTACAATGGCTATGCACATCTTGTGAAGAACTTTTGCTTAGTTAGATTATTTAAAGTTGTGAGATCCATTTCTAATTTTGATCTTTGAGGTGGGAATACACAACTTTGGAGGTGGGAAGGCCCACATCTAATCTTGGTCATATCTTCTACTGGCTGCCAATGTAAAAGACATGAAAAAAGGAAGTTCTTGCTTTTTGCCTGCTTGCTCTTGCCTTGCTAACAAGTTTATTTCTTTACTACATTAGAGCCTACTTCTTCAGGATTCCAACATCTACTGAAGATCAGCTGAGATCTGAGATATCTAGTATGGTGGACCAAACAAGTACCGGATTCTTGTTCCTTCCTTTCATAGACAACCATTGTTGGATTACCTGGACTTCACCCTGTAAATATTTCTAATAAATACTCTCTCTCTCCATATAAATATATATTTCTACAAGTTCTGTTACTCTAGATAACCTTAAATAATAAAAACCCTTAAAATTGAAAATTTAAAACATCTAGTACATTAAACATTCAAATATTCTTCTTTTATCTATGAAAATGAATATTTATAAATCAGATTACAAAGCCCTGATGTCAGATAAGAGTTAATAAATAGCTTTTGAAAATGCCAATGGTGACTGTCAAAGAATAATTAGACCAAGAAGATACTCTTAAAATTGTGTTGCAAGTTAGTATGAATGTTGAGTCAGATATAGACCTTTAAACTCATGGAGATGTTTAGATAGTAGAATGTTAAAGTCAGGGGCCAAATATGTATAAACTGGACATTGGGAAGGTATACTGGGCCATTTAACTCTCATAAATGTGACATATTGATATCTGTTGTTTTGTATAGTATTTACTGTTATAAGAGAAGGAACCATCTGTTGGACTGAAAGGGGAAGCTGCTGGGGGGAAGAGGGTGGAAGGGCGGGATAGGAATGGGGAATAGGGAAGGGTTTGTGACGGAGATGTAACTTGAAGAAAAAAAAATAAAGTATTAAAAAAAACAGACACACACACACACACACACACACACACACACACACACACACACAAAAGGAATAATTACACCATTAAAGGCTCAAGGATTCCCAATAGATGAATGGATAAGAGAAACAACTATGAGTAGTCCCCAAGATCACCAGGCTAATATCATAGGACAAACTATTCTAAGGGTCTTATGTAACAGTAAATTTTTATTTATCACATATATATTTATCAATACTTAACAATTACCTAAAAATTGTCTATAAAATTCATAAATCCTAAACCCAAACCCTAACTCTGAAACCTAACACATAAAACTTCTTATTATCTATAATACAAACATTTAACATTAACCTAAGGTTTCTCAAAAGGATATTTTTCTCTGAGCATGAGTCCTGATGGATGGATGGTCTTCATACAATTTTTCAGTTTTAATGTCTTTTAAAGTCTCTGAATTTCATTTGTCCTGCTGTGGTCTTAAGACCAATTAACACATGAAAGTTTCCCAGGTGGCTCACCTATTCAGATGCTTATGGCCTGCAAGGGCCCTAAGTTCTGGAGCTCTGCATCTGAGCACTCCAAAATCTCAGGGAGAATATGTTCAACTCAGACCCAAAATGGGTCAACATCAGAGGGTGAAACTTTTCTGTGAGATTGTGATGCGTGTTCCTTCGCCAGTCAAAGAAAACCTTGAATGAATCAAAAACAGGAGAGAGAGCCTGCTCAGTGTTCACATGGATCCTGCCTTATATATCTTCACCTGTCAGCAGAAGCTTTTGTGCACCTTTAAAGTTAGTTCCCGGTGCTCATTCTTTTTCAGAAAAGCTTTTTGCAGAGGGGAGAATTCACAGGCAGTCAACAGATGTGGACAGGTGCCACAGAGCATGTCATTCAGATGCTCTTTGCAGAGAGCTGTGAAATAACAACAGACCTCTGGAGGGCAGGCATCCAAGGGGTCATGTCCTGCCCCCAACCCCAAGATCAAAGAGGTCCTGTGTAAAAAGAAATATGGCTAATTAAACTGTTTAACCAGTATTTATATTATCATTAATTGGTTCGGCGGCTGTTAATTCTTTTTTTTATAATTTATTTTTTATTTCTTCAAGTTACATCTCAATCACAATCCCCTCCCTACTCCCCCCTCCAGTCCCACCCTTCCACACTATTCCTCCTCAGCCCCCCATCCTCTACCCTTTTTTTTATTTTTTTTTTTTTTTAGTTTAAGGTATATCTTTTCCCCCCAAAAGCTCCCCCTTTCAATCCAACAAATGGTTCTTTCTCTTACAAAAATAAATACAATACAAAACAACAGAAATAAATAGGCCACAATTATGAGAGTTATATGGCTTAGCATACATTCCCAATGTCCAGTCCATATGTATTTGGCAACTGATTTTAACATTCTACTATCTCACCATCTCCATGAGTTTAAAGTTCTATATCTAACTCAGCTTTCATACTAACTTGCCTCACAATTTTAAAAACATCTTCTTAGATCCAGAACACCCTCTTGATTCCTAAACAACTCAAAATTTAACTATGAGACTCCAGCTATCTATTCTTCAACCACCTCAGAGACCTGAGAGAGATAAATATTTATGATTATATAGGAAGTGTAGGGCCGAAGCTTCCAAACTAAGAAATAAATGAATACACAGACACCATAGGGTGGATTTTAACAAGCCTTGGCCTGAATTGTGCAATCCTAGCCAATCTAAGCTAGCTCACAATTCTATTACCCAAATATGACCCCATGTATACATACGTCCCCTTGGACTGCCATTCTTCACGATATGCCAATGTTCCTGGCTATGTGGAATGAGATTCTTTTCTCTAACCCATGGTGTGTGCCTCTTTCTTCCTGCTGCTCCTGGCTGGAATGCATTCTTCTTCCTACTGCTGGCTGGAATGCTTTGATCCTCTGTCTAAAGCACAGGTATCCTGTTCTAATCTCAGGAAGTCCCACCTTTCTCTGTCTTTGCCCATTCTCAGGCCTCAGCATTTTATTTAACCAATCAGAGTCAATATAAGTAACAGACAGCAAGTAGGACCAATTAAGTAACATTTAGAATGCTTAACATCACCCCACAAGTCCTGGTCCTTGGTGAACTCCCAAGGACATGTAACTTGGATGAAGTGTTTTATCTTAAAAGTCCAGCCTTATTCCAAGTTCCCTATGCTATATATGCTAACACTAAACCTACCACAGTCTGAATCTATGCCGTAAACCTGGTTAATTTGGTCATTTCCAAAAACATTGTACGGTTTCAACTTCCAGAGCTCAAAGTGGTTTCAGAGCTCAAAATGACAGGTGTCTTCACTCTACAGAACGTGGTCAAAACAGAGAACAAATGGTTTCTAATAACAATGGAAGGTCAAGGGCTCCAGAATTTTGTAATCATTGTGGAAAAGGTAAACGCTGGTCCTGGGATTGCAAATCCAAAATAGATATCAGAGGTAAACCTTTACAGGGCCTACCAGTTCAGGCTCCCCAAAACAATGTGAACTGTCGTCCACCATCCAACCAGAGGGAAACAAACAGGGAGGAGGAACCAAATTACCTATTGCTGATCTTTTAGAGGCTACTGAAGGTACTGCAGCTTTGGATTTGACCACAGAAGAATCTAAAACATTATCTTAAACAGATGAATGTTATATGTTAACCACTGGTGTTTATGGTCCCTTACCATCAGGGACAATAGGATTAATCTTTCGAAAAAATGGATTAACTTGTCAAGGATTCTTTATTCATCCAGATGTTATGGATGGAGACTTCAAAGAACAAATAAAATTATGACATCCATATGGAAAGAGATGACAATTAATGCAGGGGACAAAACTGCTCAACTGTTGCTGCTTTCTTACCTCAAAGGTAAGGTTATTCCAATAGATAAAACAGGACCAATTGGGAATAATGAAAAACTTATTTTGGCAAACTTTGGTAAATGATAAGAGACCAACATTAAAAATACAAATGAATGGTATTGAAATAGAAGGATTGCTTGACAGCAAAGGAGTGGATGTCACTGTCCTCTCACAGGAATTTTGGAATTCAAATTGGCCACTTCAAATGGTTCTTACACATTTTATAGGAATTGGTAAATTATCACATGTTAAACAAAGTGTACATTAGATTAAATGTGTTGGACCGGAAGGATAAACAACAAAATTAAGACCTTATGTGGCTGATGCACCCATAAATTTATGGGAAAGGGATCTCTTACAACAATGGGGTACTTGAATTAATGTCCCCACGGTCTCAGAGATAACAAGTCATGATATTATGGATACTTTTGAGGAAGGAATTGATAAGAGTACTCAAAAACAATTACAAGCTATGTCTAATGTCCAAACACAGGACACCCTAGACATTGAGATTATAGATATTTTTGAGAAAGACATTGATATGGGTACTAAAAAACAATTGCAAGCTATGTCTAATGTTCAAATGCAGGACACCCCAGTTATTGAATTTTCAAATTTATACTAGGTGCCACTGCTAAAATTCCAAAAGTCCTCCCCTTGAAATGGCTATCCAATATGTCTGTATGACAAGAGCAATAGCCCATAACAAAAAAAAATTACAGGCATTAGAATAATTAGTACAAGAACAGATAGAGGTTCATCATACAGATGAGTCTAACAGACCATGGAATTCTCCAGTGTTTATGCTTAAAAAAGAAATCAGGGAAATGGAGAATGGTAACAGATTTAAGAGCTGTAAATAAAATAATTCAACTAATCATTTCTTTACAACCTGGTATACCTTTACCCACTCTATTACTTACTAAAGTCATGGCATTTAATAGTGATTTATTTAAAAGACTGCTTTTTCTCAATTCCACTACATAAAAGTGATAGGGAAAGATTTGCTTTCTCTGTACCTACTCTTAATAACAGTAGACCAATCAAGAGGTATCATTGGAATGTACTTCCACAGGGAATGTTGAATTGTCCAACATTATGTCAATATTTTGCACAACAACCATTAGAAATAATTCACAATTTCCTCAGTCTCTTATCTATCATTATACGGATGATATTTTATTGGCTGATTCTATACAGGTACTTCAGAGAATTTATTTTTAAGAAAGTAGAGAATTCTAGCACTTTAGGGGTTATAAATTGCTCCTGAAAAAATACAAAGAGGAGATTCAATCAACTATTTGGGTTATAAGATAAGTCAACAAAAATTTAGACCACA
Source organism: Lophiomys imhausi (assembly GCA_907164525.1). Classification (NCBI taxonomy): domain Eukaryota; kingdom Metazoa; phylum Chordata; class Mammalia; order Rodentia; family Muridae; genus Lophiomys; species Lophiomys imhausi. Next base: position 6,153,282 of record CAJQZJ010001694.1, on the reverse strand, counting down.
AAAGGTACAGATCCACAGAGACCAGTTGAAAACTCTTAATGATTTTCAGAAATTAATGGGAGATATAAATTGGCTAAGGCCCACTTTTGGTTTAAGTATTTATGAGTTAAGTAATTTGCTTCAAACATTACAAGGGGATTCAAATCTAAACAGTCCAAGATGTTTAAGTGCTGAGGCAGAAAAGGAATTAATGTTGGTAGAACAAAGATTGAAAAATGCATACATAGATCGAATTGATCCTAAACTTGATTGCATTTTGGTTATTTTACCATCACCTCATTCTCCTGCAGGACTCATTATGCAACAGGAATGGAATTTCCTACCATATAAACAAAGTAAAAAAACTGAAAACATACATAGAAAAAATAACTAAACTAATTGTAAAAGGTGGAGTAAGACTACTTCAACTGTCAGGAATGGACCCAGCCAAAGTAGTAGTGCCTCTTACTAATGCTGAGATTATGTCATCATGGGTAATCAATAAAGATTGACAAAGAGCTTACAGTAATTATTTGGGAGAAATTAATAATAAATTTCCAAAAAAGACGTATACAATTTATAAAAAGAAGTAACTGGATTCTTCCTCATGTTGTAAAGATAACACCTATTCCTGATGCACCAACTTTCTATACTGATGCAAACAAACAGGGAATGGCAGGTTATAAGACAGATAAAATCAGCAAGGTAATCAAAAGTCCATATGCGTAGGTTCAAAAAGCAGAATTATATGCAATCCTTATGGTATTATTAGATTTTTTAAGCCTTTTAACATACTTACTAATTCTTGATATGCAGAAAGAGTCATATTAAATATAGAAACTTCTGAATTTATTCCTGATAACACAGAATTAACTTCTTTGTTTATACAATTACAACAGGTCATCAGAAGCAGAAATAAATCATTATGTTACTCAATTTGGTCCTTTGGCACAAGGTAATGAAGAGATTGACTAATAGGAAATGTGTTAGAAGCCTCAAAATTTCATGAGAAACATCGTGTTAACAGCTCAGGTTTAAAGAGAAAGTTCTCTATCACTTGGACAACAAGCCAAAAAATAATTTTAAAATGTCCTACATGTTCTTTCTATAATCAAATTCAATTACCTACTGGAAGTAACCCTAGAGTAATTAAAAAGAATGAAATTTGGCAAATGCATGTATTTCATTTTACAGAATTTGGAAAACAAAGGTACGTACATCATACCATTGATACATATTCAGGATTTCAAAGGGGAACTGCTCTAAGTTCAGAAAAGGCTGATTATGTTATTACTTATTTATTAGAAATTATAACATTTATGGGTGTACCGGCACAAATTAAGATTGATAATGCTCCTGCATATGTATCTGATAAAATTAAACAATTCTTTACATATTATAATATAAAATATGTTACTGGTATACCTCACAACCCTACAGGACAAGCAATTGTAGAAAGAGCTAATCATACCTTAAAGGAGATGCTTATTAAGCAAAAGGAGGACTTAAGGAATCCCAGGGACAGACTACATAATGCTCTACTAATTTTAAATTTTTTGAATGTTGTTGAAAAAGGTACCACTGCAGCTGAAAGACACTGGGTTACAGAGAAAACTGAAATTAAACCAACCAATATACTATAAGGATATTTTGATTTTAGAATGGAAACCTGCAATAATTCTAAGATGGGGACATGGTTATGCATTTATATCTACAGTAATGAAAAGAAATGGTTACCAACAAAACTCATAAAGGTTAGATCTGATCAGAGAGAATCTCCTATTACCTGAGACATGAATGTCTTCATTTGATAAGCATATTTTGTTAACTGCCTCATGCTCATAATATTTCATTCCTTCATTTAGCATGAATGAAGCTTATGCTGCAAATGGACTTACAAAATTAATATATGCATTTCTGTCTCTTAAACTTAAAGAAAAAAATTTATGTTCAGAACCAAAGACTAAATGACAATAACAAGACAAATAGACCAAAGGGTCCAACCTAACAAACTGCTTCACTTACTAACTTTTCCAAATTATGCATGCAAATCAATTTTTAAGGGCTATCACAAAATGATCGATCATACAGAGATTAAATAAGAAAAGCTACAGAGAGATTTCCCAAGAATGGGCCATTTTTCAAATTTTTAAGAGTACCTCAAAAAATGTATTTTTACCTCTTATCCCTAAAGTTGGGATAAAAATTTCCTTTTTGTTTGTTTGGTTTGTGATATGTTATATTTTGTGATTGTTTGTCATCATCTAGGATGAATGGATATAACCAATAGATGTAAGAATGGATTTATTTGGGGCTAGGAAAAGGGATGGATATCAGGCTAGGAAAAGGGGTGAATTCAGGGATCTCTCTCTTCTTTTCTTTTCTTTTTATATAATTAAAAATAATTTAAAATATTTCATAAATTTAAGATTACTTAAAAAAAATCTTGATTTATGTTTGTTGATAAGATTTAGAGTTACTATATATTATTTTATATATTTATAAGAGTAAAAGTCAATTTGAGGATATTTTTCATATCTTATTTTGTATTATGGGTAGATATCTTGCCTTATTGTATTTTGATTGTCAAAAGATGTAAAGATTACCCCAAAACTGCACAATGGAAAAAGGACAGCATCTTCAACAAATGGTGCTGGTCCAACTAGATGTCCACTTGTAAAAGAATGAAATTAGACCCATACTTATCACCTTGTACAAAACTTAAGTCCAAGTGGATCAAAGACCTTAACATAAGGCCGGTCACACGAAATCTACTAGAAGAAAAAGTAGGAAAAACCCTCGAACTCATTGGCACAGGTGACAACTTCCTGAAGAGAACACCAACACCTCAGGACCTGACATCAACAATCAATAAATGGGACCTCATGAAACTGAAAAGTTTCTGTAAGGCAAAAGACACTGTCTGTCATTCAAACAAAATGGCAGCCTACAGACTGGGAGAAAATCTTCACCAACCCCACATCTGACAGAGGACTAATATCCAAAATCTACAAAGAACTCAAGAAATTAAATGCCAAGAAACTAAATAATCCAATCAAAAAATGGGGGGACAGAGCTAAATAGAGAATTCACAAAGGAGGAATCCCTAATGGCTGAGAGACACTTGAAGAAATGCTCAACATCCTTAATCATCAGAGAAATTCAACTCAAGACGATTCTGAGATTCCATCTCACACCTGTCAGAATGGCTAAGACCAAAAGCTCAAATGACAGCACATTCTGGCGAGGGTATGGAGAAAGGCGAACCCTCCTCCATTGCTGGTAGGAATTCAGGCTTGTGCAACCACTATGGTGGTCAGTATGGCGATATCTTAGAAAACTTGGAATAGCTCTGCCTCAGGACCCAGCCGTACCACTTCTGGGTATACATCCAAATGACTCCTCATGGAATCATAAGGAAGTTTCCTCATCTATGTTCATAGCAGCCTTATTTGTAATAGCTAAAAACTGGAAACAACCTAGTTGTCCCTCCACCGAAGAATAGATTAAAAAACTGTGGTACATCTACACATGGAATACTACTCAGCTATCAGACACAATGAAATGATGCAATTTGCAACCAAATGGATGGAACTAGAGAAGCTCATCCGGAGTGAGCTAACCCAGACTCAGAAGGATGCACGTGGCATCTATTCACTCATAGTCGGATTTTAGCTATATAGTAGAGGATATCTATACTACAACCAATGAACCAAAGGGAACATGGACATAGACTATTTATTTATTTAGTTAGTTAGTTAGTTTTTGTTTTTGTTGGTTTGTTGGTTTGTTTTTTAGTTTTCCCTCCCTGGCAATGAGACCCTTTTCACTGGTGGTGCTGTCTTGTATGCCCCCAGTGTATGAGGAGGCTCTTGGCCCTCATATGACTTCTGAACTGGGGTGAGGGACAGTTATGTAGGGACACTGCACACCAGAGAAGTGGGATAGAAGGGTTAGGGGGTAGCGGGTGGGAGGGCGGGGCTGGGAAGGGGGAAAGAGGATAATATAATGGAAATGTAACCTGAAGTAATAAATAAATAAATTTATTTATTAATAAAAAAATCTCAAGTAATAAATAAGCATTTACAAAAACTCCAATTTAAAGATGTCCTATGTTTTCCATTGGTTAAATGGCTCTTGAAAACTATCTCAAAGCATTAAGAAAATAAGGTCCATCCATATTTCTACTGACACCAGCTTGCACTTTTCTGTGTCCAAAAGTTTATAGTGTCATGGGTCCTAAACTGTGTACCCCTGCACCCCTAGAACTGCACAGGAGCATCTCAGAATATTTTAAATTTCTGAGAGAAACACAGCGACATATGTTGGGTGTGACCTAAACTATGACTGTCAGATAAGGCTTTCAGCCTAAAAGAGCCATAAAAAGCCCAGGAACCTCAGGAAAGTTGTGGACTGTCTTCTCTAGACATTGAAACATCTTTTTGTATCAAGGTATTATGAACTATTAACCACAATTGATCAAGTTCAATGCATTACCCAATTCTTGATAAGGAATTATTAAACAAAAATAAATTTGTATCAAACACAAAAAAAGATTACCGTATATATATATATATTTATGTTTATTTTGTTTATGTACTATACATAAACAATTCATATGATTGTTCTTATTACAGACACATAAGCATATTAGGGAAAATTAATTGTTTACAATTGTTTACTGAGAAGGAGGAAGTATGGTGGGGTTAGTGATAGCATTTAATAAGATAGGGAACTTGGAATAGCAAAAGCCTGGACTTTACGGTAAAAGACTTACTTCCAACGTTACATGTCCTTGGGAACCCACCAAGGACGGATGACTTCTTTGATCATAGGATTATGGGCACAGACATGCCCTGAGGTGCCTGCTCCCAGGTCACCCAATCTTCCGACTGCCTGGTGTTCCTGGGCCCTCTGCAAAAAGCTTTGAATGGACAGAGCCCAGGGGCATAATTGGAAGCTGGCATGAGTTTCTGCCGAAAATCATTTTTTCCAATTCATTATGACAGGTGAAGATTCATCTGATGAAAAAGTCAAGATTCAAGTAGACAGAGTGCTTGATTCCTGTCTCACATCCTCCTAGTCTGGCAGAGAAACTCGTATCGCAATCCCACCTCTTATATCCACCTGGTGCAGATCTGGAGACAGATTCTCCCTGAGATTCTGGAGCATCTAGGAGGGGAGTTGTTTCCCCTTTGAGCCCAGGGGCTTCGGTTTGGACATAATACTGAAGCAAGACCATTGCAGGCCTAAAGCATCTGAATGGTGAGTCTAATAAACTTTTCATCTGTCAAAAGTTCAGTCAAAAGACACCACATAGGCAATTCCTGCTTGATAAACTGTCTTAATATCTGACGAATGAAATTTAGAGACTTTGGGACTCAAAAGGACAGCCATCCATAAAAGTCCCTACCCAGAGGAAAATATCCTTTTGAGAAAACTTAGGTTAATGTTAAATGTTTACATTATAGGTATTAGGGTGCTATAGATTAGGTTTTAGGGTTAGGGTTCAGGTTTTGTGATTTAGGAACTTTATATGCAATTGTTAGGTAATTGTTAAATATTAATAAATATATGTTTAATAAATAAAAATGTACTGTTTCACATATTAATCAACCTCATATTTTTGAATAAACAAAAATTCTTCTGATGTATTATCTTTATTGCATATATCTATGTTGAAGTTACTATTAGGGTTGGAAAGATGGCTCAGCCATTAAAGGCTAGGCTCACAACCAAAAAATAAGAAGTTACTATTAATCCTTTTAACATTTGTGTACTTATGTATATCCTTCTTTCTTCATTCCTTTCCTTCTCCCCTTTTTTTTTTTTAGGTATAATATCTTTGTCTAGTTTAGAAATCAGAGTAATACTACATTCTATTAAATAAATGAGTAATTTTACTTTGTTAATCCTATTCTTGGTGACTGTCATGTACTGTGTCACTAAGATGTTATTGCCTGGTGGAACTGGAGCAATTTGTCCCATGGTGGAGTATTCCAGTATTTGGTACTGCCCTCCCACGACCAATGTTTATTAGCCTGGGAAGGCAGCAAGGAGAATGTGAGACACTCCTGATGCTGCACATCTAGTGACTCATTTACAAACCTTTGTTTCCTGTTGTGGGAACTGGCAGACTTCTGTTTTGGAAGTCTTTGTCCAAAGAAGAAAAATTTAAATAAATTCCAAATCATAAGAGCAAAATAAAGCAAGTTTTTAAAAGAACAAAAGTAGCATTACATTAAAATCAGAAAAAAATTAACAAAAAACGTTGAATTTAAAAAGGTACATAATATTAATCAACTCACACTAATCAAGAATAAAATAAATCACACATAAAATGTCAACAAAACAAAAGTTCAATGTCACAGAACAACATTAAAAGATAAAAAAGAAAATTCTAAGATCATTTTGTCATAATAAACTAACAACAGAGTAACAAAACATTTCTCAATATACAATAATTGAGACTATTTCAAGAAAAAATATATGAATTGGAAAGTAAAGTCACAAATTTAGCAAATACATTGAATTCATGTTTTATAGTCTTCAAAACTCCAATGTCAATGTTCTGAAAGTACAACTGGCAGATTCCATCAAATTTTGAAGAGGGAATAATGACAGTAACTCTGAAACCCTCACAGTAAATAAAATAGAAAGCAAATATTCTTAATTTTTTATGATACCAACATTAAATTGAAAAGTATTTTGAAAAAACTATTAAAAGGCAGAAGGAAAGAAGAAAGTAAGAAAGAAAGAGAAGAGAGAGGAAAGAGAAGGATTAAAGAATGAGGAAGGAAGACTATTGAGCTCAAGGCCAACCTAACCTTTAAAAATTCATATTCTCTCTCTCTCTCTCTCTCTCTCTCTCTCTCTCTCTGTGTGTGTGTGTGTGTGTGTGTGTGTGTGTACAGACAAATATATATATATATATCAATTTATTAAATGAAACTCCTACAACTAACATACTGTATGTAACTGTGAGAGACTGACTTTTCTCTTTCAAATGGTAGAAGAAACAATGGTGTCAGCACTTTTTTCTTCTACTAAGGATTATGATGACTATTACAACTAATGTAACTATTAAAATAATCTTTTTAAATTTTTAATTGAACAATTTGAAAATTAAGAAATAAAACAGTATTTGGTCACAATTGCTATATATAATTATGCAAACTATTACAAAAGATGTAAGAAAAATGCTACTGGAATCAGTGTGAAAGAAAAACATCACTTTCCCTATTGGTGCTGCCTTGTAGGCCCCCAGTGTATGAGGAGGCTCTTGGCCCTCATATGACTGCTAAACTGCGGCAGGGGAATGTTATGTAGGGACACTCCACTCCAGAGGAGTGGGATGGAAGGGATAGGGGGTAGAAGGTGGGAGGGTGGGCCTAGGAGGGGTGGAAATAAGACACTAGGATGGAGATGTAACCTGAAGCAATAAATAAATTAATTAAAAAAAGAAACATCAGTAAATTCCCAGGAAAATAAGGTCAATTCAAGCAGCCCATTTATTTCTACATACTAGGAGTGGAAATATAAATAAAATGGGGATATTAATAGTATGAAAAAACAATACAAAAATTTAGTATAATATATGAACTTTAAAATCTTTGATGACTGAAGTCACAGAACATCTAATTGGAGGTAAGAACAACAACAACAAAAACCCTATGTAAATACAACATGAGGTCATTGCTAAGATGTCAATTTCCTTTAAGAAAAATACTGGATTCTATAAAGTCTTTGTCAAAAATCTCAAGAGAGATTTTCAGTTAGAGGTCAATATAATGAGATTATACACTGAAATCTGTAGTTTACCCTGAGCTGAATTATAAAGTGTGGAGTGGGGCTGATTTCACCAGCTTTTCTGATGAAAAATTTCAAAAGTCAAACTATAAACTAAAGAACACAAACTGCCAAATTAATTTGATAAAAGGTAAAAGAGGATTCTAGGCATGGGTGATCTTTCCATCTTCTGATGACCTCTTCAATTTCTTTCTTCAAGGACTTGAAATTCTTCTCATACAAGTGCTTTACTTGCTTGGTTAGAGTTACCCCCAGGTATTTCATATTTTTTTGTGGCTATTGTGAAGTGAGTTGTTTCCCTGATTTCTTTCTCAGCCCATTTATATGTTGTGTAAAGAAGGGCTTCTGATTTTTTGAATTAATTTTGTATCTAGCCACCTTCCTGAAGGTGTTTATCAGCTCTAAGTGTTCTCTGGTGGAATTTTTGGGGTCACTTATTTATACTATCATATCATCAGCAAATAGGGATAATTTGATTTCTTCGTTTGCAATTTGTATCCCCTTGATCTCCGTTAGCTGTCTTATTGCTTTAGCAAGAACTTCAAGTACTATGTTGAAGAGATATGGCAAAAGTGGGCATTCTTGCCTTGTGCCTGAGTTTAGAGAAAATGCTTCAAGTTTCTCTCCATTTAATTTGAGGGTGGCTACTGGCTTGCTGTATTATCGCCTTTATTATTTATAAGTATGGTCCTTGTATGCCCGTTCTCTCCAGGACTTTTAGCATGAAGTGCTGTAAGATTTTGTCAAATGCTTTTTTAGCATTTAGCGAGATTATCATGTGTTTTTTTTTTTCTTTCAACTTGTTTATATGGTATATTACATTGATGGATTTTTGTATGTTGAACCATCCCTCCATTCCTGGGACAAAGCTGACTTGATCATGGCGTATGATACTTTTGGTGTGTTCTTGGATTCCATTTACCAGTATTTTATTAAGTATTTTTGCATCTATGTTCATGAGGGAGATTGGTCTGAAGTTCTCTTTCTTTTTTTGGGTCTTTGTGTGGTTTAGGAATCATGGTGACTGTAGCCCCATAGAATGAGTTTGGCAGTGTTCCTTCTGATTCTATTTTGTGAAAGAGTTTGAAGAGTATTGATATTAGCTCTTCTTTGAAGGTCTGTTAGAATTCTGTGCTGAAACCATTTAGCCCTGGGCTTTTTTTGGTTGGGAGATTTTTTTTTTTTTTATAAATACTTTATTTTTTTTTTCTTCAAGTTAC
>CAJQZJ010001694.1:6121265-6143081 GCA_907164525.1 Lophiomys imhausi | reverse complement strand
TTTTTTTTTTTTTTTTTTTTTTTTTTTAGTTTTCTGAAAGAACCAATTCTTGGTTTCATTGATTCTTTGTATCGTTCTTTTTGTTTCTAAGTTGTTGATTTCAGCCCTAAGTGTGATGATTTCCTGCCTTCTGCTCCTCTTGGGAGTGTTTGTTTCTTTTTTTTTCCCAATCATCCACTTTAGCTGTTAATTCACTAATATGAGCTGTCACAATTTTCTTTTTGAAGGTGCTTAGTGCTATGAACTTTCCTCATAGCACAGCTTTCATTGTGTCCCATAGGTTTGGGTATGTTGTGCCTTCATTTTCATTAGATTTTAAGAAGTCTTTGATTTTCTTCTTTATTTCTTCCCTGACCCAGTAGTCATCCAGTAAAGAGTTGTTCAATTTCCATGTGTGTGTAGGCTTTCTATTGTTTCTGTTGTTGTTGAACTCCATCTTTATTCCGTAGTGGTCTAATAAGATACAAGGAGTAATTTCAATTTTCTTGTATCTGTTGAGACTTGCTCTGTGTCAAACTATATGGCCAATTTTGGAGAAAGTTCCATGTAGTTCTGAGAAGTGCTGTATTCTTTTATGTTTGGGTGAAATGTTCTGTAGATATCTGTTAGGTCCATTTGGTTCATGACCTCTGTTAGATTCATGATTTCTCTGTTTGGTTTCTGTCTTGATGTACTGTCCATTGTTGTGAGTGGGGTGTTGAAGTCTCCCACTACTAATATGTGGGGATTGATGTGTGATTAAAGCTTTAGAAGAGTTTCTTTTATAAATGTAGGTGCCTTTTTATTTGGTGTATAAATGTCCTCTTGATGAATATTTCCTTTAACAAGTATGTAATGTCCTTCTCTGTCTTTTTTGATTAACTTCAGTTGGAGTCTATTTTGTTTGATATTAAGATAGCTACTCCAGCTTGCTTCCTGGGTCCATTTGCTTGGAAAACCTTTTCCCAGCTGTTTACTCTGAGATATCATCTATCTTTGTTAGTGAGATGTGTTTCTTGTATGTAGCAAAATGATGGTCTTGTTTAAGGATCCAATCTGTAAGCCTGTGTCTCTTTATTGGGGGAGTTGAGTCCATTGATGTTGATGGATATTAATGACCAAAGGTCACTGTTTCCTATTATTTTGGTGTAGATGGTGGTTCTGTCTTTCTTTTGGTTTAGCTGCAGTGGAGTTTTTTGTTTCCTCTGTTTTTTGGGGTGTAGTTGTCTTTTCTGGGTTGGAATTTTCCTTCTAGGCCTTCTGTAGGGCTGGATTTGTGGGTAGATACTTTGTTTAAATTTGATTTTGTCATGGAATATATTGTTTTCTCCACCTATGTTGATAGAGAGTTTTGCTGGGTAGAGTAGTCTGGCTGGGCACCTATGTTCTCTCATGGCTTGTAGGATATCTGCCCAGGCCATTTGGGCTTGTAATGTTTCTGAGGAAAATTCAGGTGTAATTCTGATGGGTCTGCCACTATATGTTACTTGACCTTTTTCTCTTACAGCTTTTAATATTCTTTCTTTTTTCTGTACATTTGGATTTTTAATTATTATGTGGAGAGAGGTTTTTCTTTTCTGATCTTATCTGTTTGGTGTTCTGTATGCTTCTTGGAATTTTATTGGCATCTCTTTCTTTAGGTTTGGGAAGTTTTCTTCTATGATTCTGCTGAAGATGTTTCCTGGATCTTGGAGTCAGGAGTCTTCTCTTTCCTGTATGCCTATAATTCTTAGGTTCTGTCTTTTCATTGAGTCCTTGATTTCTTAGATGTTATGGGTGAGAACATTTTTAGCTTTCTCATTTTTTTTTTTTTTGGTTGTTGTACTAATTTCTTCCATTGAATCTTCAATGCCTGAGATCCTGTCTTCTATCTCTTGTATCCTATTTTTAATATCATGTCTGTAGTTCTTGTTCTCTTCCCTTGATTCTCTACTTCCACTCTTATCTCTGACTGTGTTTTCTTTATTGCTTCCACTTCCACTTTCAAGTCTTGAAACATTTTATTTGTTTTATATGTTTCCTTCTCCAATTTGCTTTTTGCCTTGTTTCTTTCCTGTTCAAGTTGAGCCACTTTGGCTTCGAGATCTGTAATGGTATTTTCCATTGCTTTCACTTGTAAAATTGTGGAATCTTTGCATTCCTTCAGAGATTTAAATTATTCTTGAAATGACTCTATCAGTTTCCAGAATATAGATTTGTCATCGTTTTCGTGTGTTTCAGTTGTGATGGAGTGGTCAAAGCTTGCTGTACTACCATAGCTGCATTTTGTTGGAGTCATATTTCCCTGACTTTTGTTGGTTCTGTTCTTTCGCTGACCTTTAGCCATTTGGTTGTTCTTAGCTGTTTGTACCTGGTGCCTTCTGGGCCTGGTGCCAAGAGGGGCGCTTTGGTGTAGAAGTTGTATAGCTTGGTGTTCTGTAGCTTTCCACAGGCTGGATGGGGCCTTGTGTGGAGGTTTGTTCTCAGTGTGTCTCCCATAGCTCACCCCTTCCTGTTTTGTACCAATTGGGGACTCAGGTGAGGGCTTGTGGTGGGATGTGTTTCTGTAGGTTCCTGGGATCCAACTGGTCCTCATATAGATGACAGTGCAGGTTGGCAGGCCACAGACTATTGGCTGGGGCTGTATCTCCCCTGCAGCTTACTTTTTGGACAGTGTTCATGGTCATCCCAAGCTGCTCTCAGGGGGTTCTCAGGGTCAATGTGCCAGAAGCACTGTGAGCTGGTGCAGCCCACTTCCAGGCAATGAGGAATGGCCTGGGATTGTTTCATTGCTCACTAGTTAGAGGTATCTGTGTTGCAGACTGGTATTCAGCATGTAGAGGCTATGATGGTATGGTCCTGGGTGTCCAGGCACAGATGCTCTGGTCTCTGAAGGTCCTAAGTTTGGGGGTTGAGTCCGACCAGCTGGAGTCCTGAAAGGATCCGACAGGGAGGGAGTACAGTTTCCTGGTGGGAGGTGCTCACTATCTGGTGATTCTGATCCTTCAGTGGCTATATTTCCCATACCGAGTTCTTTGTTGTCCCTGCTGGGCTGGCCCAGATGGACTTGTGCCTATCTAGATGGTCCCTGGGGGACCTCTATCCCCTAAGCATTAAGCCTTTAGGCTGAGTCTCTCAGCATTGCCCCCAGGCCAAGACCGTACTGCTCCATGGTGGAACTATATATGCTGATGATCTGGTTACCCGCCAGAAGAGCCAGCACTAGCAAAGGAGTCTGATATTAACCCTACAACCGGTGCAGGGCTTGGACCCTGTGGAGATCAAAGCCACCTTCCAACCCGGTTGCCTGCCTTTCTGTCTGCTCTCACCGCTCCTCCAAAACTGTCTGGAGCTGGCTTTGTTTACTGGTAATTGGAGCCACTGTCTTCCAAGTTGTGGCACACTTCAGTGGAGTTGCAGTGTAACCTGCTGCCAGAACTGTATCCTGCTTCTCTGTCTAGCTGCAGTATTCTTCCCAGTGACTGCAAACCTAATGGAGGGGCCTGTATGTATGTCCAACACCCCCATGAGGAAGCCCAAATATGCTTGCGTTTGCCAAAACGCCACTGCTGCCAACCTGCCACTTAGATCATGCTGTGTCTTGTGGCCACAATGGTTCCACTGAGCTTATATTCTATTCCCACGGCTCCGCTAATCTGCTTGGAGTTGTAATGCCTGCATGGAAACTGGGAGCCCAGGAGGCTGGTAAGTAACTCTGTCTAGGGTTTGGCGCTGCTCGCTGGGTATTTGAGTGGTTCTTACCCTGTCCCTCTTCTGGTGATCATTCCCGGATTCAGTGACTTCCGAGGTTTCTGCTGGTCTGTTTTTCTGAGTGTCCGAGAGAGGAGAGGAGAGTCCTGCCCAGGGACTTTTAATAGTCCCTGGGACGCTGGGTGAAACCCAGCAGGTTCACACCACTCAGATTGTTGCCCAGTCTTATAACTCTATGATATTATAGGTGTTTTCCCTGTGTTCAAAATGCATCTGTGTGGGCTGCCGCTATCTTGGATCCTCCCCAGGCAGTCTATTCTTGAGTGCTGGGTAGACATTTTGACACGTGAAATATCTTATGGATCTAAATTTAGACAAAGTATATGCTCAACAGAGTTTTGAAAACTATCTAATCAATTTAATGGAAACAAAATAATCTTTTCAACAAAATATTGTATAAAAGTTAACTTAATTTATGCTTCAAAAACATAACTGTAATGTATTATAGAATGCAATGCAGACCTAAAATTGTTCCACTTCTTGAAGAAATAGGAGCAAGTCTTTTAGAAACTTTGGTTGAAAAACCGTTGATTTCAGCATCATCAAATATTCTTCATTTTTGAAAAGTCACTACTAAGATACTGAATAGGCTCCAGACATGGACCTGCACTCCCCCCCTCATCTACTTCCTCAGCCTGAGGACCTCATGGTGCTTCACAAGTTTCCCCAAGTAAAGACCCATAATGAAATACTTTGAAAGTTTTTCAGCATCTTTAGGTGTTGGGGAAATACAATTTAAACTACTTTTTGATTTCCTCTTAGGCCAGTTGAAACGGCTAGAGCAATAAAACAGGTAACAATAAATGTTGGCATGGATGTGAAGACATGGAAACATTCACTGGCAGTGGGATGCAAACTGATATAATTACCATGGAAATTGGTTTGTAGGTTCTTGGACATTATATCCTTTTACAGAAATGCTTACTCATCAGTATTTATTGTGGTTACATTCACAAAAGCCAGGAAGTGGAAACAACTTAAATGTCTATTAATTGATGAGTGGATAAGTGAATATGTGACACGCTTACACAATGGAATATTGCTAAGCTGTTAAGCAAACAAATTTATAAAATTCTGAATTCAATAAATAGAAATATAGTCATCCTGAGTGGTGTAATCATGTCCCAGGAAGATAAATATTGCAAATTCTGCGCCATGTATGGATGTTAGCTGTGAATCTTTAGATATGTGTGTTTAAATTGGAAAACATATAGGGGTCTGGAGTAATGAGTGCTTTCAAAGGATTGGGATAGAGTAGGATATATAAAGGAGAAATGGAGAATATTGGAATAATAAAGATAAAATGGGATAAAGAATGAGGGAGTAGAGCACAGGAGGGACTATAGGGAGGGATAACATACACTAAAGACATTTGGGAAAATCATCTAAAACACACTATGGAAGAAGCCTCCTTAAAAAAGTATATATATAATGAGTTTATATGGACTTTTCTCATAATAAGGGGCAATAATCTTCCAATATAAAATGAATTATCACATAAAATTCCCAATGCCAAAAATGGTTGACCTTTCCTTGAGTTGCTGGTTAATATGGGCCAGTAGGTTTTCAAACTTCACAGGTTACTGTCATTGTTCTCTCTTGCCCTCCAATACTTGATTATAAAACCTATTGCTGAAGACAATGAATTTTTCAGTCACAGAGCATTGATATTTCCAGCTGGTACTCACTTGGAAGCTTTATCCCTGTTGGCTAGCTTTCATACTGATGGAAGGTGCTGTGTACACTACTGGAGGAGGAAAGTAATCATTATTCTTACCCCTTGTGAACTTTGAGCTACCAATAACAAAGCTGACAAGACATGTTCACTGGCACAATAGTGGTAACATATTATGGAAGTAACCAATGACTATTAGATTAGATTAAAGGCTGACCTCACAGGAAGGAACCCATCCCTAGTACCATTATCAGGAAACCAATAGTTCATAGGCTCTACAGAAGAATCTAATACTATTTTTCTGCTAACTGGACATAGTATTAAACCAGCTAATAATGACCAATTGTTATACCCATAGATTAATGAATTGCTCAACTCTTATCACGTTTTTTCCCAGTCGATAGTGATTAGTATAAAGACACACACCTGGCCAAAATGTGAAGAACAAGTGACCCAATGGGACACCGCTATCTCATCCACTCTCAGTAAGGCTTGGAGATCATCATGGAAAAGGGCGTGGAAACATTCAAGAGCCAAGAGGGTAGATAACTACAACAAGATAGTTTTCTGCACACACAGGGAAACTACACATAAGAATCACAGAAGTTGTGACAGAATGCACAAGACCTGCAAAAGATCAAACTAGACAAAATCCCAGTGTGAAAGGATGAGGTGATGAAGAAATATCATGCCCAACTAAGGAGGTATTGACAATTGACAGCTGCTGGAGAGGGAATGTCATTTTTCCTTAACATATGCTCTCTCACAAGATGTATCAATTTTATTTCTTAACAAGCAACAAGATGTCATATGACTATGCCCTTTGAAAAGATTTTTTGCATCATACAGCTGTCTTTTGCATCTGCTACAAAAGGCACTCTCTGAATTATTGAACCAGGGAAATAATTATTGTAATTTGCTTTTCCCAGCCTCTGATTATCTTGGTTGAAGGAAGTATTGCTTGGTGTAACTAGATAAATAAGTATTTTCTCTAAGCTACTGGTTTCAGACTTGACTTCCTATGCAGATCACTTGAAAAGCTTTAAAACTGAGAAGCCCAGTACCATTTTTTAAGTACACATATTCCATCTTAGGGGTCTGACACAAAGCCCAATACCCACTATTTTTTTACAAGCTTACTCACTGATTCTGTTATCATTTGAAAGACACCAAAGCTATTATAATTTTCCTCTCTTGACCTTTCTGTGACCTGGATTAAATGTAATATTGATTGATGTGAATGTCACCAATAGTGCTTCCATCCACCTCCTCACAGCAATGAAGCTGACACAGAAAAGAACATGCAGAACTGTCTTTATTATCACCATGATGTGTTCAATTTTGCAAATTGAAAATACCCTTTGGATTAGGTATATGGAACTCTGACTACTAAGGTTATCTCTAATTATAGAGATGTTTATTGCACAGGAAAAATAGGCAGTATACATTTATAACATTTGAGGGGAAATGTAAATTTATATGTTTCATATGTATATAAGTTTAAAGGTTGACATATTTTAAACATTAAAATTATTAATAAATAAATTTTGAAAGTAAAAAACATTGACACTGATCACATTTTGCTCATTATATTGTAACTAGGTCTTGAAATTAATGTAAACTAAGAGTTATGATATTTACATATTTGAAAATTAAGTTTATAAATAAACTAAATTTTGTTTTGAAATATGTGACTATTCTGGCTGATTTTGTATCAATTTGATGGCTGGCATTACTTGAAGTTAGGGAGCCTCTATTGAGAAAAAACACCTCCATAGATCCAGCTGTAGGAGATTTCTTAACTAATGATTGATGGGGGAGAGACTAGCCCATTGTGGGTGATGCCACCCCTGGGTTGGAGGTCATGGAGCAAGCTGAGCAAGCCATGATAAGCAAGCCAGTAAGCAACACCCCTCCATGGCCTCTGCATCAGCTCCTGCCTCCGGGTTCCTGCCCTGCTTGTGTTTCTGTCCTAGCTTCTTCCAATGATAGAATACTGGCAGTGTAAAACAAATACATTCCTTATTCTGAAGTTGTTTTGGTCACGCTATTTCACCACAGCAATAATAATCCTAACTAACACAGTGGCATTGGCATTGAGATCTATTCATCAAGATAGATCTGGCATGAACAGTCTATCCTCTTAAAATTTTAATATTCTCCTGCTACTATTTTTCAACATGTATCAAATTAGTATATCTTTCGATTGGATTTTGTTAAAGTGCTTTATGTTTAACATTTTCCCTTTAAATTTCTGGTTTAAGTCTAGTAAGAAAATAATATATATAATTATATGTTATATAATATATATTATATAAATAATGTATATACATGTGTTGTATATACATATTTGCTCTTAAATATAATCTAGTTAAACTGTATAATGTTACATGTATGTATGTTTTCAGGGATGATCCTTTGGCATTGGATAAACAATTGGTGTGCTCTTCCATGAGGATGATCACCTATCCTGTGACCAGTTTTCCTCAGTTGCCTATAGAACTTTGTGTAAAGTTGAGGCCTCATGAGCTTTTCCACACCCACTTTGGCATGTCCATTCATCTTGTCCTTGTTCAGATCAAATTTGTCTCACCAACATGGCTACCATTGATTTCCTAAGTGATTATGTTATCAAAACACCTAAAACTTATGATTCAACCTGTAGATTAGTGTTCATTCAGTCTTCATTAAAGAAGTTCCTTACTGCAGCAGGCAGTAGCGAATGTAAACATGTATAACTGATTCAAATTCTGATCATGATACTATGTGATGGTGTGGTGCTCAGTCCTATGTGGGACAGCTAAGTCACCCTTTCCGTATCTCAGGGAAATCACAGAGGAGAGGGAGGTCAGAATATAAGCTCCAAAGGATGTGCCCTTTAAGCCCTACCCTTCTCCAACGAACTATTTGCTGAAAAGAACTGAAAGTTCTTATGCAGTAGTATAATTTTCTTCAGTGGAATAAAAAAAATAGGTAGGGTTGAAAATGCTAAAAATAATTATATAAATGTTGAAAACTATTAAAGAACAAAAGTGATTTTAAAAAATCCCCCCAAAATCTTTACGAATTTCTATCAGTAAATGTTCCATTTGCACACATATATGCCTGGAAATATCTAAAACTTTCTCAGACAAAAAGCACTAGCAGAAAGTTAAAAGTACTGATATATACTATAATTCAATCAAATAGACCAATAAAAAAGATGACAATAAAAATGCACAATCAAATGTAGATTAAGTCATACTTACAACTTCTAAAATTTGTAATTATATTATGTTGACTTTTAGCCACTTGGTCTTTTGATGCTTCCCTCATTTCCTTATGCAGCTTATTCCTAAACATCTGTTCATCTGTTATAAACAACCTCTGTCTACCTCCTCAATCTTTGACATTTCTCTGATTTTGTGAAACCCCCTTGACTGATATAGTCAGATGTGGTGTACAAATGCAACATAATATGGCCAGAGGAAAATACTACCTTTTGACTGGTTTTACCCAGTCATGGAGTCCTTCCTTTTTTCAGGGAATCATACTAGATTTCTATATACTATATTATATAACTATTCCTATAATGGAATTTTCAGGGACTGGAAAATGGCTCAGCAGATTAAAGCTCTGTGGTAAAGCCACTGCTGGGACTCCTATAGTGAAAGGAGAGAATTGAGTCTCAAATGCTTTCCTCTGAACTTTACACATGTTTGGTGGCATGTCTACACACACACATACACACATGCTCACATATGTATACACACACACATGCACACACGCACATTTTTTTCAATTTTTGTATTTCTGTCTGCTGTATTTATCATATGTATTTCTTTCTGGAGCTCTTTGTAAGGTCAGACATAGTGATTGTCTTCAGTTATCTTTCCACACTCTCTATAAGCCATACCATTCTACAGAAGAAAGTGCTGAAGTTACCAGTAATTTTGAAATTTCCAAATCCAGTAGTCAGTTCTTTGAACTCATCATACCTGATATATAACAGTATTTGACAACAAATTGTTACTATTTCCTCTTAAAAATTATAATAATATATTGTGGATGGGATGTTCAAGTCTTCTCATTATTAATGTTGAAGCTTGAATTCCCAGCACATTTGTGGGTGGAAGGGAATAATTAGTTTTCAATGAGATCATAGGGTGTTACTCATTGATGAAATCAGCATCCTGCTATGAATCAAAGAGAACAGAGAACTCACTTTCTATTCTGTGATACCATAGCCACAACAGGACAATTGCAAACTAGGGAACTGGACTTCACCTGAGCAATAAGTCAGTGACTTCTCACTATTGGACTTCCTTGCATTCATAGCAGTGAGAAGTAAGTACTTGTTTAATCCATCCATAAAATAGTGTCATGTTAAAGAAATCTGAGTTGACCAAGATAATATACTTCTTACTCTGTTCTTTCCTCTCTCCCTTTCCCCCTTCTCTGTTCCTCCCTCCTCCTTTCCTCTTCCTTTTCTCCTTCTCTGTGTCTATCTCTATCACTACCAAATCTCCCTGGCTTCTTGATTGACACTTTCTAAACATTCCTTCTTATGAACTTGTTCTCTCCATACACTTTGTCAGTGATTCAATTCTTTTCTATCCACTTTGCTTCAGGCCACAGATTCAGCCTTATACCCACTTACTCATCTTTCAGCCCTTACCATAGCCATGGTTTTATCAGATGACCTACTTTCAAGTCTTGCCTGTGTACACCGAGCTGTAAATGTGCATTTCCTGTTCACATTCATCTCTCAAAGGACAAACTTAGTTATTTAGTGTCTCAGCAGCACCTCTACCTGAAGGTGGTGGGCTCAAAACCCTTATTTTCACTGTTAGCTCCTTCTCTACACATCTGTGTTCAGTCTAGAACCTCAAACTGTTCATTCACTGTATGAAGCTAATTTGCAGTCTTTCTGCTACTTATTCCCAAGCCTTCACAGTGCTTCCCTTGTCTCACAACAATAGCCATCTTTTAAAAAACGCATGTAGCTAGATTTCAAAACCTTTCTGTGTTCTAAAGACAGCCTTCCTCCTCACAGAAGTAATCGTCACATCTGTGGAGCACAAGTCTTCATCTTTCTTACTTCTGCCTACTTCCTATGTTTTAGCTTAAGAAAGTAAGCACAGTTACTCGTAAACTCTTAAGTATAACAGGACCATTCCTTCCCAAGTATTTCACTGACTACACACAGAGTTCTTATAATCACCCCAGGGCACTATGCGATCTGACCCCCTTCTGACCTTCTGACTCCAACCATGTCTTACAAACATCTTTCACATTCTCAGTTCTCCAGCCATGCTCCCCTCTTGGCTGTTTCTAGAATATGTTATTCAAGCTCTTGCTTTTGGGAACTGCAAAGGACGTACCATTTCCTTAAGTATCCCTAGAACCAGTTTTTTCAAATCCAAAAGTCTAGCAAGACTGCCACCCAATCAATGATGTCATTCTTGACTTCATTTTCACTTCCATAGCCTCTATTCCTACCTGCTCTGCTCTTTATTTTTCTGTGGAAGTGTAGAGAGCTGCGACGTGCCGCGCCTTAAAGATGGCGCTGGTCTCCACCTTCCACCAGCCCGACGGTGAGCGCTCTCGGTGGTAAACAAGTCCATATTTGGCTAAGACCGCTGATCTGGCTTGCTTCTGCATACGTGGGCCTCTAAGATAGCACTACGTGGCTTTACGTGATTGGCTGTTCATTTAGTATTTAGCCTGTGGGTTGGGTCTGCCCCATTATTCGGAAGACTGTTTTCAAGGGACCTGAATAAACTGCAGGAGAAGAGTTTTTGCGAGTTGCGTCATTCCTTGCTGGACAAGGGGGGACGCGACAAAGTGGTGGCCCGTACGGGGAACCCAGAAAAGACTCAGAACTCCTGCAGTCAGGGGCAACGCGTTGGTAAGTTCCTGGGATAAATCAGGACAATAAAGTTTCACGGAGATAGCGAACACAAGGTAAAGTTTCGCGGAGATAGTGAACGTACGGTAAAGTTTCGCGGAGATAGCGAACAAAAGATACAGTTTCGTGGGGAAGCTGCAAACTGAAAGTAAATTTTTAAACATGGGGTTGTCTGAGTCACACCCAATTTTTCTGGCTCTTCAGGAGCTACTTTTAGCTAGGAAATTAAAGATTAAGAAGTCTACCCTAGAAAGATTTTTGAATGAATGTGATTCCGTGGCTCCGTGGTTTGCGGTGTCCGGGAATCTTACAGTATCTTGCTGGGACAGATTGGGCAGGGACTTGGATTTTGCTTGGGAGCAAGGGACTCTGAAGCATGGAGTAAGACCGATTTGGAAAATGGTGAGGAGTTGTTTAGAAGATCAGAGATGTTGTAATGCAATCAAAGAGGGAGAGTCAGCCTTGGAACTGCTGCAAGGGGAAAGATCTGAGCAAGTAGACAGTGAAAAAGAAAGTAACAAAGGCGAAAGATTTGAGCAGGCAGACAGTGAAAAGGGAGGCAAAAAGAAAGTTTCTCTCTATCCCGATCTCATAGATTTTAGAGATTTTAGAGATTTTGAGGACTCAGACAGCACAGATTCTGAAGGAGAGCTACATGCTCTACTAGAACAGTTGGAGAGGACTGTTATAAGAAAAAAGGAAAAGAAAAAAGTAAAAGAGAAGGACACGCAGGCGGCAGTCAGTGTGGGAGGAGCTGCTGCTGCAGTCGGTGTGGGTGGAGCTGTTGCCATGGCGCCTGACACGTCAGCGGCAGTCGGAGTGGGTGGAGTCGTCGCTACAGTGCCTTCAGCCACGCTGGTGGCAGCTGGCGTAAACAAAGCCGTTGCCATGGCACCTTCAACTCCTCCTCCATATCCAGAAGCCACTCGGATAGATCAGCCTGTTCAGTCACTGAAAGTAGGGAGATCTTTCTGCCCGGGGATGTGGACACAAGTAAGAACAGAATAGAACATTATCCCACTGCACTTGCTGCTTTAGCCTTGAATGGTATCCAACAATGCTTGCAGTCTTTTGGAGTTGCTCCTGCCAGTATAATAGTGCCTTATTCCAGTTATCAAATTAAGATTTTGTGTGGCACTGTAGATGACTGGGCAATATTGCAATGTAGCTTTGAAGGAGTGATTGATAACCATTACCCTAAACATCCATTGCTATCATTTTTTAAGGAGCACCCAGTGATATTCCCTAAGGTTACTTCAGCAGTACCACTTCGAGGGTCACCAAATGTGTTTACTGACGGCTCAAAGACAGGCTGTGGAGCCTATTTGATAGAAAGACAAGAGCCCGTGTTATGTCAATTTCAACCGGGCTCCCCCCAAATGGTAGAATTGAAAATAGTAATGGAGGTGTTTAAAAGATGTCAATTTGCATTCAATTTGATTTCAGATTCAGTCTATGTGGTCAACGCAGTGAAAGTATTAGAATTAGCAGGTTCTATTAAGAATAGTAGTACAGTATGTGCCTTATTACAAGAGTTACAAGTTTTAATCTGGCAGAGAAAAAGGTGTTTTTATATTCAACATATTAGAGCACATACAGGATTACCTGGACCATTAAGTGAAGGTAATGATAAAGTTGATCAATGGACCAGGATGGAATGCATTTTTTGGAGCTCATTCCTGGATCAAGCCAGACAGTTTCACCAACTATTTCATGTAAATGCAAAAACTCTACAGCAGAAATTCCATTTGTCTAGAGCAGATGCTAGACAAGTAGTTTTGGACTGTCCTCAGTGTGTGATTCATCATCATCCTCCCAGTGTGGGAGTGAACCCTAGAGGGTTGATGCCACTCAAAATCTGGCAAATGGACGTTACCCACATTTCAGAGTTTGGAACCTTAAAATATATTCATGTATCTGTGGATACCTGCTCAGGTATCATACATGCTACACCTATGAGTGGAGAAAAGGCTCGCAATGTCATAGGACATTGCTTAGAGGCCTGGGCTGCATGGGGAAAACCACAGCAGCTGAAAACGGACAATGGACCAGCCTATACATCTCAGTCCTTTGTCTCCTTCTGTAATCAGATGGAGGTACAGCTTAATCACGGATTACCATACAATCCTCAAGGACAAGGAATTGTGGAACGTGCTCATCGCACCTTGAAAGAATGCTTGCAAAAACAAAAAGGGGGAATAGGCCAAGGCCGTACCCCCAAGGGGAGAATATCTTTAGCCTTATTTACTGTAAATTTTTTCAATTTGGATGCTCAAGGCCGCTCAGCAGCGGACAGACATCAGGATTCCCATGGTTCACCTAAAAGCATGGTGAAGTGGAAGGACATTCTGACAGGCTCTTGGCGGGGGCCTGACCCTGTGCTAACATGGGCGAGAGGGTCTGTTTGTGTTTTTCCTCAGGATCAACAAGATCCAGTGTGGGTGCCTGAACGCCTTGTGAGGAAGATTCGTCATGAAGACCTTCCTAAGGATCCTGGTGTTAGTAGCAGTGAGTATGTCAGGAATGACCGAGCCGAGATGGGGGATCCTGTCGCTATTCCCAAAGCCGATGCCGGTCAGACATGATGCAACTGTGTTTCCACGCTTATTTAGCAGTAATAGAAGCTTAGGCTTACCCTACCTTCCCTTTGATGATCAGAGAAGCCCTATAGAGGGTAATAGAAATGTCAGCTTGAAGGGTAGTTTGTGCTTTTTAATGAGCTTCAATAGGTCAGATGATACAAAATGCATTAAATTGTCTCAGCAGTCAGCAGATTTTTTACCACAATTAAGGTTTGGGGGTAGGAGTGGTGGTTTGTTTTCAGGCAATGGTTCTCGCCTTGAAGGATGGTGGCCCACACGAGTCTCTGACTGGGACCCCCCCAGACAGCCACGCTGGGCACCTTTTTGTAGAGGATCCACAGGAGAGGAAGGACCTTTTCCCTGGACTGGATGTCAAGAGCGCAGAGCAGTTTGGGTTCAACAAGATCATTTTTCCTTTAGCCCCATGATTAGTAATATAGTGAATAAGTCTTGTACAGGAATGCTTGATATATCTACTAGGGATCCTCAGCAGACTGCCACCAATCCTTTTGATTTGTGGCTTTTGTGTGGAGTAAATGGAAGTTGCATGGACTTGGGACCTATCATTATGCTTGGGGGAGGTATTTATCAAAGAGGTAATTTTTCCCTAGGGTCCGCTACCATATTGGATTTCTCTAGCAGTAGTGGCTCTGGTACTTGGAATTCTTTGTTTCATTCTTATCGCAACAAGAACTTTTCAGCTTCGCCAGTATGTCTCTGGCCTCCTTTTCTGTGGATTGTAAGTAATGGGAGTGCATCCTTAGGTGAAGAAAAGTTAGTATGCACTCCAGGCATATGTTTTTATGCCTTATGCTGGAATGCCACAGCCTTTCCTGTGGCTGTGGTGACTAGAATGCCTCGATATGTGCCAGTTCCTGTAGAGGCTCCTAATACCATGATGCTATTCAGATTTAAAAGAGATTTTGGCATCACTGCAGCTATTGTTACTGCTATCACTGTTGCGGCTGTGGGAGCTACTGCCTCAGCTATCGCCTTGTCTAGTTCTATACAGACTGCCAATGCCCTGAATAACATCTCAGCCACTGTGGCACAGGCATTGGATACTCAGGCCTCTATGAATTCTCATCTCAAAGGAAGTCTTATGATAGTTAATCAACGTATAGATTTAATACAAGAACAGATTGATTCTCTTTGGCAACTAGCACAATTAGGGTGTGAGTGGAAAATGCAAGGTTTGTGTGTTACTTCCGTACAATATCAAAATTATACAAAAGCTGCTAATTTGTCTAGACAATTGTCAAAGTTCCTCTTACAGGATTGGTCGGCTGAATTTGAAAATTTGATGAGAGAGCTGAGAGCGAAAATCATCCACATCAACTCCACTCGGGTGGATCTGAGCCTGGCTACTGGCTTGACTTCTTGGATACAGACGGCTATGGATCATCTTAAGGAGTGGGCGGGCGTAGGCTCTTTGGCGATACTAATGATACTAGCCTGTCTGGTTTGCCTATGGTGCATCTACAAAATGAGAGCCACACAAAAGCGTAATGCAGCCATGATTATACAAGCCCTTGTCGCCATTGAGGCGGGCCAGTCCCCTCAGGCATGGCTTGCTGTCGTGAAGTAAATCTTTACTAAGCATAGTCCCTGCCCACTGAGGAATTCGTTCCACGGATATTAGGGTCTGGTAAGTCAGTGACGGAGTTGACGGGTAAGTCTCGGCCACCTAAGACAGGGCAGTCCTGAGTGGGGAGGCTGACCCAGAGACGGGTAAGAGTTTGAGCACCGCCCTCCTACAGGCTCAGGCCCACCATGAGATCCCCAAATAGGGGGATTACGAAACCTTTCCAGGGACTTCTACCAACTTTAGAAAAAATAAAAATAAAAAAGGAGGAACTGTAGAGATCTGCGACGTGCCGCGCCTTAAAGATGGCGCTGGTCTCCGCCTTCCACCAGCCCGACGGTGAGCGCTCTCGGTGGTAAACAAGTCCATATTTGGCTAAGATCGCTGATCTGGCTTGCTTCCGCATTTGTGGGCCTCTAAGATAGCACTACGTGGCTTTACTTGATTGGCTGTTCATTTAGTATTTAGCCTGTGGGTTGGGTCTGCCCCATTATTCGGAAGACTGTTTTCAAGGGACCTGAATAAACTGCAGGAGAAGAGCTTTTGCGAGTTGCGTCATTCCTTGCTGGACAAGGGGGGACGCGACATGGAAGCTCTGTGTTCCAACATAAAAGTTTGATTTTTTAATGTTCCAAGTTAAGTCTTTGTTTTCTAAATTAGATAAAAGTAGGGAAAGTTGACAATTATTAGGCCAATTCTTTAATTTGGGTCAGTTTTATAGATTTTCCATTACACCTGTATCAAAGACAAAGACAAGTATTTTTGTGAGATTTTTTTCTTATTTTTTCAAGTTACATCTCAATCACAGTCCCCTCCCTATTCCCCCCTCCAGTCCCACCCTCCCACCCTCAACCCCCATCCTCTTCCCATTTTTTTTTAAGTTTAAGGTATATCTTATTTCCCCCTACACTTTCCCCTTTAAGTCCAACAAATGGCTCTTTCTCTTATAATAATAAATACAATACAAAACAACAGAGGTAATTAGGCCACAGTTATGAGGGTTATATGGCTTAGCATACATTTCCAATGTCCAGTCCATATGTATTTGGTACCTGATTTTAACATTCTACTATCTAACCATCTCCATGGGTTTAAAGTTCTATATCTAACTCAACATTCATACTAAGTTGCAATACAATTTTAAAAGTATCTTCTTAGATCTATAACACTCTCTTGACTCCTAAACAACTCAAAATTTAATTATGAGACTCTAGCTATCTGTTCTTCAACCACCTCAGAGACCTGAGAGGGATAAATATATCTGATTTTATAGGAAGTACAGGGCCTGCAGCTTCCCAAACTAAGAAATGACATACCAGTGGCTGCCTGGGCGGTTCCCATTTTCTCTCCATACATTACAGCATCGATCTTCAGTCATTTGGCCCTGTTTATCTGACAAATATTGATTGTAGAGCAGGGGTTGTGAAGGACTTGCCTACCCTGTCTTGGCAGAGCTAGGCTGTTGACTTACCTGCTTCCAGGTTTTGTCCTTTTTGGACAGCAGTCTGTCTACAGTTGGAGCAAGGGGCTTTTCCTACCAAGAGATAGGCTTGCGACTAATTCAATCATCTCCCACTGGAGATTCTTTGATGCTCATCTTCTACTTGGAGGAGAATAGGGGGGTGCTTTCAGGAGTTGATATGTCTTGATATAAAAAAATCTAAAGTTACGAAAACATCTTTGAATGCCATATTCTGAAGATCTCTTGAGGTTTTTGAAGAGGCCCTATCTATCTCTTATATTAGGGTAAGCAGATGTTGCTTGTCTCTTAGCAGGTTTATTTCTGATTAGCTTAGAAAATAACTATAATAGGCTGTCATAGTACCTAACAGAATGAACTGCTTGCATAACCATTAGTTTGTATTTCTTAATTATCCTAAGTAGTTTATGACAATTCTTAGTAAAAGGCCGAAACATCACATTTCATTTTTTTTTCTTTACCTCCTAACCCTTCCATCCCATTTCTCAGGGGTGGAGTGTCCTGTAGGGGTTAGATAAATTAGATTTAGAAAATATGTAGGGGTTTCTGATACTGTCTCTTTTTTTTCCATATTTAGGTATTTATTGCATAGAAATAAAAACTAACATTGTACATAAATATGTGCTCAAATCTTCAGAGAACTTTAATTTGTGAAAGCTGAAAATTGAAAACAGGCAATATGTTCTTCAACAGGCATGCTGTTATATAAAATGTGAAATACATAATATATATCATATATATATCTCACATATATATACACATACCATGGAACAATACTCAACAATAAAAAAGGAATGAACTAGTAATACATGCAATATCTTAAATGAATTTCCAGGTAATTATGGAAAATAAAAAAGCCAACTCCAAAGGTTGCATCCTATATAATTATGTACATACATATATACTTTTTATTATATAAATATACATACACATATATATTTGTTAAAAATAAAAATTTTGTGAAATGGAGACCTAAATAGTAATTATATCAGGAGAAGTGATTTTGGCTCCTCTGAGAAAAAAGGAGGCATCCTAGGGGTGATAGAAATGGTCCAAATTTGACCTCTTCAGTGTCAGTGTCCTGACCTCAATGTGTAATATACATATATGTATATATATGTAATATTATATATATATTAACTGTGACTTTTGGAGAAAATTAAACAAAGAGAGCATGGACCCACTTTGTATTAGTTTTTTTTTTTTTCTATATTTTCCTTTCCTTTATTTATTTATTTATTTATAAAAATTAATTTATTTATTTTTTCTTCAAGTTACATCTCAGTAACAAACCCCTACCTATTCCCCCTTCCTATCCCGCCCTTCCAACCTCTTCCCCCCAGAAGTTTCCCCTTTCAGTCCAACAGATGGTTCCTTCTCTTATAACAGTAAGTATTATACAAAACAATAGATATAAATATGCCACATTTATGAGAGTTAAATGGACCAGTATACCTTCCCAATGTCCAGTTTATACATATTTGGCCCCTGACTTTAACGTTCTACTATATAACCAACTCTATGAGTTTAAAGGTCTATATGTGACTCAACATTAATACTAACTTGCAACACACTTTTAAGAGTATCTTCTTAGATCTATAACACCCTCTTGATTCCTAAACAACTCAAAATTTAACTATGAGACTCTAGCTGTCTATTCTTCAACCACCTCAGAGACCTGAGAGGGTTAAATATATTTGCTTATATAGGAAGAGCAGGGCCTGCAGCTTCCAAAACTAAGAAAGAACATACCAATGACTGCCTGGACAGTTCCCATTTTCTCTCCATACATTCCAGCATCAGTCTTCAGCCTTTGGGTCCTGTTTCTCTGACAGACATTTGTTGTAGAGCAAGGATTATGAAGGACTTACCTACCCTGTCTTGGCAGAGTTAGGCTGTCGACTTCCCTGCTACCAAGTTTTGTCCTTTTTGGACAGCAGTCTGTCTGCAGTTGGTGCAAGGGGTTTTTTCATGCCAAGAGAAAGGCTTGCCACTAATTCAACCATCTTACAGTGGAGGTTCTTCGATGCTTATTTTCCACTTGGAGTAGAATAGGGGGTGCTGTCAGGAGCTGATATGTCTCGATATCAAAAAAAATCTTGATTTAAGATAACATCTTTGAATGCCATATTCTGCAGATCTCTTGGGGTCTTTAAAGATGCCCTATCCATCTCTTGTATTTAGATAAGCAAATGTTGCTTGTCTCTTAGCAACTTGATTACTGGGTAGTTTAGAGAATATCTGTGATAGACTGTCATAGTAGCTAACAAAGTGACATGTTTGCATGACTAGGAGTTTGTTTTAACTATCCTAGACCGTTTTAGATGGTTGGTATCAAGAGGTCAGAGCTTCACATTTTATTTTTAAGTATCTCTAGGTATGAGGTTAGGAAGCGTTACCTTTAAATTTGTATCAATATACAAAGATCTATTCAATTGTGGTTAAATATACTCTTAATTATGTATCAATATACCAAGATCAATGCCTATGTAGCCCAATATAATCTTAATATTACGTCCATATGCAAGGGTCAATACCATTGTGGCCAACTATAATCTTAATTTTGTATCAATATACAAAGATCAATACCGATGTAATCCAATACAATCTTATTTTTGCACAATAAACAATGGTCAATACCACTTTAGCCAAAAAACTACTAATTTTGTATCAATATACAAAGGTATAAGGGCATATTCAATAATCTGCCCTTTCTTCTTGGACTTTCCTGTGCTATGTCTATATCTCATTTTTCTCAAGCCCATGCACTCCTACATAGGAGAGGAAGAAGGATACAGAAGAAGAAAAGTAGGAATTCCCTGGGGCTAACCTCCAAAACCCATTAAGACAGGACCATTTATCAGCTTGTAGTCTCTTCCCCTACATATCAGAGTTTTCAGTTATCCTTCAAATAACCTAAAAGAAGGGCGGAGAAACACCTTCCCCATCCACTGGGCATGGGACGTCGCTCTCTTAAAGTGACTTCCTGCTGATTTGGGTTGTAGTAGACCTGTTTGGGGCCCGAACTCAAATGGGAAAAATGATAAAAAATGTTAGTACACTCCTTTTATGTTCAGTCCTTCTGTTCTCAGCTGTTTAGATGACCTAAGGGGTTTGTAGGCAGAAGCTGATCTTGCAGGCTTCACTGAGGTTCCTGCCGGGGCATTGTGTAGAGCTGAGCGGTCCCAGTGACATTGGATTGCTGTGGTGGTTGCAGGTCCCCGATGGAG
The DNA here is from genome assembly GCA_907164525.1 of Lophiomys imhausi. NCBI lineage: Eukaryota > Metazoa > Chordata > Mammalia > Rodentia > Muridae > Lophiomys > Lophiomys imhausi. The sequence goes on along the minus strand of CAJQZJ010001694.1, from coordinate 6,122,910 downwards.
ACAGCTATTGAGGAAGTCTGCCAGGCAGAATCAACTGGGTCACTCGTCCTCCTTGGTGCCAGATTCTGCTCTCTGCTGAGGATTCCGCTCTCCAGCCGTCCCCGGACTCCCCTAATGGACGCTTCGCTTCTCCTGGAACGATAAGAACAGAGCCCTGCCCCAATCCCAACCCTAGGACAATTGCCCTCTTTTTTTGGGGGGGTGGGGTGGGGGGGGCTAGGTAGTACTTCTCCTGAAGCAAATTTGGCCTTCTGACAACATACAAAGCGTTATCTTTCAATCCGGGTTAAAGAAGAAATCATTCTGTCACCTTGGAGCTAAACCAGCTCTAGTGTATATATTTTGAGATCCCAAAGGACAATCTGCCTGCATCGAGACGGCCTTTTGTAAGTAGCCTCCAAACCTAGGTCCCTCCAAATCCCATGTGTGTGTCTCTGAACTCTAATTATTGGGATCAGGGACCTGTTTTTCCCATCTGAAGGGATCAAAGATGTGTTCCACCACTCCTGGATCGAAGTCTTTCTCTATTTAGAGTTTGCCCTGCATCAGGCTGACCCTGAGCTCTGGAATGTGCCCGTTTCTGTCTCCAGTGTGCTGGGAGCTGGGACCAAAGGTGTACTCTTCTTGAATGGTGGGACCAAGAGTATGCACCCTCACCACCCCGCTCCGTATGACTCCAGAATACATAAGACCACCAATTCTACGGTGCTCCCCACCCCCACCCCCTGTCTCCGCTGAAGTCAAAGGCATGGGCCAATACCACAATTCTCTTGTATTTTACCTTAGCTCCACGTCTTCTCTAAACCTGGAGGTCTGCAAAACCAGGCCGAATGGCTGTATCCTCTGTTCCATTCACAGTGTTTCAGCCCTGCCACCCGCCTTTTTTTTTTAGTTAATAAATTTATTTGTTTGTTGTATCAGGTTACATCCTTATCATATTGTCCTCTTTTCCCGCTTCCCAGCTCCACCCTCCCATGCTCTACCCCCTGACCCTTCTGTCTTGTTCCTCTGGGGTGGAGTGTCCCTGCCTAACAGTCTCTCACCACAGATCAGGAGTCATATGAGGGCCAAGAGCCTCTTCATTCACCGGGGGCCTACCAGGCAGTACTGCCAGTGAATGGTGTCTCATTGCTACTGGGGGAATACTAAAAAAAAGACCAACAAACACACAAACACACAAAAACAAAGAATATCAACAAAAAAAAAGAGAAGAAAAAGAGAAGGGAAAAGGAAAAAGAAAAAAGAAAAAAAGAAGGAAAAAGAAAAACATAAAAAAAAATTATGTCCTTGTTCTTTTTGGTGTGTTGGTTGTAGTACAGATATCCTGTACGATATAGTTAAAATCCTACTATAAGTGAATAGATGCCATGTGCATCCTTCTGAGACTGGGTTAGCTCACTCAGGATGAGCTCCTCTAGATCCATCCATTTGGTTGCAAATTGCATGATTTCATTGTTTCTGATAGCTGAGTAATATTCCATTGTATAGATGTACCACAATTTTTTAATCCATTCTTCAGTTGAGGGACATCTGGGTTGTTTCCAATTTCTAGCTATTACAAATAAGGCTGCTATGAACATAGATGAGGAGACTTCCCTATGTCTCTGTGAGAGGTCCTTTGGGTGTATACCCAGAAGTGGTATGG
>CAJQZJ010001694.1:6097497-6116265 GCA_907164525.1 Lophiomys imhausi | reverse complement strand
GCTCTGTCACCTTGGCTTGGAGCTCTTTAATGGTGTTGTTCCTTGTTCTGATTTGTAGAATTGTGGCTTCTTTGAATTCCTTCATAGATTTAAGTTCTTCTTGCAGGGACTCTATCACTTTCCATACTGCAGAATTGTCAATGTTTTCATGTGTTTCTGTTGGTGTGTGGTCATCCGAATTGGATGAGCTAGGATGATTCTGCTTTGTTGGACTCATAATTCCTTGATTTCTTTTCTTTTTTTTTTTTTTTGACCTTTTGCCATTGGATGCATTTAGCTGTCTGTTTTGTGTGCTTGGAACCACAGTGGATGATTTGGTGCAGGGTACGAGTTACTTGGCTATCTGTCGTTGCTTACAGGGGGATTTCAACGTCACTGTGGTTTTAATCACCTGAGGCACTGTGAGCTGGTGCAGCCTATTCCCAGGTTGTGAGTAATGGACCAGGATTGTTTCTCTGCTCCCAATTCAGACTTCCCTATGTTGCACTCTGAGTTATCAGCCTGTAATGGTTCTGATAGTATGGGCCTGTTTGCCCAGGCACAGATTCTGCGGGCTTTGTTTGTTGTCACGGAGGCTGACAGGGTCTGGCTCCACACCTAATATGTCTGGATTTTCCAGGATACAGCTATGGACCCGATTTCTGGTTTCTCTCTAGGCTTCTTACCACAGGGCTGGACTCTGTGCCTGATTTCCTTCCTGTCTGCGCCGCCACGGGTCCCATGGGTACCCCAAGCCCCGGATCCTCCGGCTTCCTGAATGGACCTCTCGTCCCAGCAGCTCAGCCGTGGGTGCACGGATCCCTGGCCCCGCCCATGCCGGTCTCTCTCCCCAGATGACCTGCCGTGGGTTTCGCAGGGATTTGGCCCTGCCAGCCGTGCTCCCTCCCCAGCTGCGCTGCCGTAAGTGTGCAGGATTCGGCCCCTCCTGCCCGCCTTTGTGTTCCCAGCTTCCCGCGCTCTCTTGGAACCTCCCGCCCTCTGCTTCACGAGCGGCTGTGGACCACCCGCTGAGCCCCCTGTTTGTTCCTTGCTAAGCCTTCCACTATCTCGCAAAGTTTTTTAAGTGGGTATAAGTTCAACCTGATGTGTGGGGAGCCCAATAGGCCAGCGATCTATTGCCAAGTGGACCCTGATTCTGCCTGCCATAAGTTAGGATAGATCTTACCAGGCGCCTCTCCAAATGGGAGTTCCCGAATCCCGGGTTTAGTGGCTTCCGTGTCTGTGAGAGATGGGGAGAGCCTTGCCCTGGGACTTTTAACAGTCCTTTGGGAGCTGTGAGTGTTCCTAGGGGCAGGGGTCTAGCCCCTCCGGTTTTTGCACAGTGCCCAATAACTCTGTGTTTTTTATGGCTCTTTTTTCCCCATGTTCAAAATGCGTCAGTGTAGGTCACCGCCATCTTGGCCCGCTTCTGATACTGTCTCTTAATTTGGGGCATGAAGGGCATTATCAGCAGGTGGACTAAAAACAGGAAACAAACAGGAGACTTAATAGACTGAAACACAAGTTTGAAGTCAGGAAAAACAGGAAAGACTCAATAGACTGAAAAAACAAGGTTGAAGTCAGGAAAAACAGGAAAGACTCAATGGACTTGAAGAAACAAAGTATCTGGCCTGACATTGTTTTCAGCTGCTAAGTGGGCAGAGCCCAAATTAAGCTGAAACAGAGTTCCTCCTATTTAAGGACAGTTCATGGAGCCCAGAAAGAGAAGAGGCCCCTGATGCTAGAGAGCTCCAAGAGTCCTGCTGAAAAAAATTGCTGGCCATCATTTGATGGCCAGATTTCCTTTCCCTGAAGCAGGAAGAAGCTGGTGAGCAAAGAAAGCCTGAGCAAGACACCAAAAAGCCAAGGACTGGACCCTGTGGCTCAGCTTTTGCCTAGAGGGGTTTGATCTGTCCAATCAGTGGCCTGGGGGAAACTGTGCCTGGCTTTAAGGACTGAGGCAGAGCAGCTGAGTTCCTGATTCAAAAGAAGTAAGTTGGCCTGCAGACAGCTGGGGTCTCCCACAGAGAAGAAAGCATGAAGCCTTATTTAAGGTGAGACTGCAATAACCAACTTACCCCGATGAACCTGCATTTGAGAGATCCAGAAAAAGGACTGCTAAGTGCGTTAAAGAATCTACAACAAAGACTGTGTTCCTGACGACTGAGGACCTGCCCCAGAGACTGTATCATTCTAAAAGGGTATAAAAGTAGTTGTTATGATTATCAATAGGTTTAGTGGATAGGTTAAAGGGGTTGTAGGAATTTATAGAATTAATAGTTAAGAAATTGTTGGTGTTTGTTATAAGTGAACTTAGTATTAAATAAATAAGTGTTAAATAAATAATAATTTAAAAGTTCGGTTACAGTGTCCTTATATAACAGTCCCTCCTCTCAGTTAAGAGTTTGTATGAGGGCCAAGAGCCTCCTCATTCATTGGGGGTCTACAAGGCAATACCATCAGTGAAAAGTGTCTCATTGCCCAGGAGAGAGAACTAAAAAACAAACAAACAAATGAGCAGACAAATAGATAAAAAAGACTAAAAAATAGAAAAAAAATTAAAAATAAATAAAAAAATAAAAAGTCTATGCCCAAGTTCCCTTTGGTGTGTTAGTTGTAGTATCGAAACCTTCTACTATATAGCTAAAATCCCACTATAAGTGAATAGATGCCATCTGCGTCCTTCTGAGTCAGGGTTAGCTCACTCAGGATGAGCTTTTCTAGTTCCATCCATTTGGCTGCAAATTGCATAATTACATTGTTCCTGATAGCTGAATAATATTCCATTGTGTAGATGTACCACAGTTTTTTAACCCATTCTTCGATTGAGGGACATCTGGGTTGTTTCCAGTTTCTAGCTATTACAAATAAGGCTGCTATAAACTTAGATGAGGAAACTTCCTTATGATTCCGTGAAGAGGCATTTGGGTGTATAGCCAGAAGTGGTATGGCTGGGTCCTGAGGCAAAGCTATTCCAAGTTTTCTAAGATATCGCCAGACTGACCTCCATAGTTGTTGCACAAGCCTGCACCCCCACCAGCAATGGAGTAGGGTACCCCTTTCTCCACACCCTCTCCTGCATGTGCTGCCATTTGAGTTTTTGATCTTAGCCATTCTGACAGGTGTGAGATGGAATCTCAGAGATTTCTAAAGTCAGTAGCTCACAGCACAACTAGATTTAGAAATGCATGATCTTCAGTTTGTTTTTGGTGGGCACTCAGTAAAGGCAACATGAATGCAGAAAAGGCGGTGACTGACTGAGATAGTATTATCTCCCACATGTGGGTAAGGGCATTAAAAGGAAGAACAAAAGAAAAAAGAAAAAACCTAATCTATCATCAACAAAAACAGCTCACTGCTTTGTTCTTTATTCTTTTGTGGCTAGTCAGCTTTTCCTTATGCTGTCTTTCACCTGAGCCGTTTATCTCGGTGGTATTCATATTCTTTCTGTGGTTACAGTATATCCCATGCTTTGCACAGCTAGATTTTTTTTTTTTGTCATTCAGATAGTCAATCATGACTGTAGAATTTTCCACCACCAATATTATGTTGTAGTAAGCCAAGCATGATTCGTGATAGGGGAAATTTCTTAGCAGAAACTGAAGCAATTTGCTGTGTTTCTTTGCTCAGACCCTTGACTGAATCAATAAGACCTTATATTTCAAAAACATTCAGTACACTGGCACAGTCTCCTGATCTAATTTTTGGAAGCAAAACTAAAATGGGGCTGACATTCTCTCAGTCTTTATTGTATTTTAAATGATGTTATTTGTATACCTAAAAGTAAATTGTTTTTCAACAACACTGGCATTTTATCTGATTTTATATCAGACTTAGGAACTATTAACTACTTCTCAGAATGCTATCCAAATGATATGACTGTCTGCTAGATTTGTAAATTCAATGGACATTCTTGAGAACAAAGGCTTCTGTAAAGCCTGTGGCTCTGGTAGCAGTTAAATGAATAAATGAGTTAGTAACAGTGTAACCAAGGCCCAGAGAACATAAATAAATGAATGGCCACTAAAAGACAAATGGGGCACCAAACTCAGTCATGAGGACACAGCCTCATAATTGCTTGTTAAATTACAAAATAGTACTTGAATGCATAAGGAAGAGAGGATAGAAAAGATGGCTTTAGAAAAGTCAGTTAATATGGAAAAATAGCCACTGTGGCTATTTTTTTTCATCTTAACCAAAATGAGATCCTTTCATTTATAAGAATTTTCTTTACTGCAACTGATAAACATAGCATTCTACATTATGCATATATTTGAAAAGACATTTAGTAATTTCTTTTTGAGTTGGGGACATCGGCATGTAACCAAATGGCTGAGTTTGTCTTAGAGCATAGGGCTTGAACTGGTTCACCTCTTTTCCTCCTTCCATATTCTGCTCATATAATGGCTGAGGAGAGGCACTGAGAGATTCTGGCAGGCTGGTTGTTAACTAACATGATACCTAGTCAAGTACCTGTTTGGATTATTATTATAGGCCCTTAGTTACTACAAAGCAAAGATGCACTTTGTCACTTTGTCATAAAGAACACATAATTACAGAGGAAGGCCTATATCACCTTCTTTAGATCTCTCCCACATATTTACTTTTGGCCTCAGTCTCATCTATAAGTGGCTTGGCTGTGATCCACTTCTTCCTTTGGCAATATTTCTATTAAAATACTGTGGTAACAATGGTTTTGTTTTTCAGTTGTCTTGTGTTTTACCTCCAGATATTAGGAATATATTTTGTCAGCTTAGAGAAAATAGGTAAAATAAATAAATCAACAATCACTGCTTGAGGGGCCAAGACTTTATTGCAAGTACACACACACAAAAATAAAGGAGTAGATCTTGAAATAATATAAAATCCAACTTACACAGATATACTCAAGTCAGTGGGGTGACTTGTCTTAGTTGGTTAGAGTTTCAATTGCTGTGATTAAAGTACCCTTATCAAAAGCACCTGAGAAAGAAAGAGTTTATTTCATCTTAGTTCTACATTACAATCCATCACATGAGAGACTCAGGGCAAGAACTCAAACAGGGCATGAACCTGGGGGCAAGAGCTGATGTAAGACCATGGAGGAATGCTGTTTACTGGCTTGCTCTCTGGATAGCTCAGCCTACTTTCTTATACTATGGAAGACCACTGGACCAGGATGTAGCTAGCACCACATAACACTTAACTATGACTAATGAAATGAAAAATCATCATTGTAATTCAACTATAGGAACATTAATAAAAAACATCTGAAAATCTCACCCATTACTTAAAATTATCAATGACTCATTCATCAACCTACCAACCCCATCAAACATCTCCTCATGATGAAACTTCGGCTCCTTCTAGGAGTATGCCTAATTCTGCAAATTCTAACAGAACTGTTCGTAGCCTAGTTGGGTCCTCCCACATCTATTATCAATAAAGAAAAATGCACCACACACTTGACCTCAGGCCAGTCTTATGAGGGCACTGCTTTAATAGAGGTTCCTCTTCCAAAATGTCAGTGGCTGTGTCAAGTTGACATAAAACCAGCCAGCATAGTGACCTCAGACAAACTAATTACTTTCCATGAATCTTAATTTTCTTACCTATAATGGAGTCAAGGTCAATTCCCTGTTAGAAATTATTGCAAGTATTACACAAACTGGTTCTGTCGCCGGATACTTTAAAGGTATCTATAAGTATTTACAGTATGTTATCTAATGATAACGCTTTTCTAATGCTAGAATTACTAGTCACTATGTCTAGGTGTTTTGTGAGATGTACAGCCAGGAACCCAGGAGTCATAAACCTCCTTCTGATGATACATGGCCAACATAGCATTAGTTATGAGCTCGTTGAAATAAGATCTGAGTGCTGATCTAGACTTTTCTGTGTATATTCCACAAAATAAATTAAATTCCTTACACATATTGCTCCTACAGAACCAATGATAATGTACCATATAAACATGGTAAATATACAGAAGATGTTTATAAAATTGAGGCTGTTTATTTAGAACTTGCTATAACTAGAATGCCAACACTACCATACTTGGCAGATTCTTACAGGAAGTTCCAAGTACCTGACACTTCAAAGGGAGAAAAGAAAAGGGCATGGGACCGAGTAATTTGAGGTAATTTGTAGTGGACACTGAGGGTAGACCAGTCAGAAACTGGGCCTCTTATCTGATTGATTTGGAAAGTATATTTGATTTTCCATAGTTCACCCTGAGTTTGGGTTTAACAGGGAGGAGCTAAGACAGATAAACTGAAAGTCTTCCACCAAGTCAATATTTTGGGTGTTACTGCTATGTGGATATGCTTTTATTTCCTGTTTACCTGATGACAAATTTGATGTTGACTTCTTAACTTAGTTTTTATAGATGAATGGATCAGAGTTCTGTTTTGTCAAAAATTGCCTGCCCATAGGTATATGTATAATATTTTTTCTTAAACACTTATTTTATTTCTACTATATATTTTATCAGATAATTTATTTGTATATATGAGTGATATGAAGAAATGAATAATTATAGGGAGATGGGATACACATTTCACATCACAATTAAGCAAAACAATCAGCTTATTGAATAGGGAAAATAATTCACTTGGGCTAATTTAATATTTTATTTAGAGTTAAATGTTATTCTGCTGAAAGTTCCACAAAACACATTTCTAAGACACCAATCCTCACAGGAACACTCCCAGAATATGAGTGTCTTTCCATCTGAGGCCAGGATGAAGTGTTTCTCCTCAGAGGTATAAAATTGCATATCCACCCAATTGCCTTATGGGTGATGGTTTCCTTTTCTTGGAAGCATCTGGTAAAGGTTGCCTGCTAAACAGGATATTGAGTCAGAGTTCTGTTCTTGTTTGACAATAACCACAGTCAAGTCCTGCAAATGTTCATTTAGTGATAGTGTCTGTACCTAACTCGATATAGCCTTGTTGTCACTTGTCAGGTAAATCAAAGGCACATAGTACATATTGAATGCCCGGTATTATCTAAGTGTATCAGTCATGCATGAGTAGTCCCAAAGGTTCCATTTAAAGCAAGAATAGCAAAGCCTGCCTTGGATAAGAATAGGAGTCTAGGACATATGTTCTAGAAATAGGAAATTGTAAAATGCTACACCCAATGACTTCGTTGTTTGCAATTTTAATGTTATTTTATTGAAAATAAAAGTCAAACTAAATATATAGTTATTGTAAATTAGTTTCTGACCATATGGACTTGTTGAGGGCAATGTTTTTCAAATTTATTATGATAATTCCATTTTAGAAACTCTTAAGAGCTAGTTCATCTTTGCCCTTGAATGTTTAAGATTAAGATTACTTTAAAATTTACAAATACCTTATAATTTTTCCTGGTTGTAGTGATGTTCTTTAATAAGCATGCTTAATATTTTGTTTTCTGGAAAAATCAAACATTTTCACAGCTGTTGTTACCACATTTCAACACATTTTTCTACTCCCTCATTTCCACTCACCTATCTGTCTCTCCCCAGAAAATGCTAGCTCCAGAAGTCATTTAACAAGAACAGAATATGTAAATGCTTACAGTATTAATACTCCAGTTACAACATCTATAAAACTAATTGAATAACTACCTTTAGCTATTGGCTTTATAGTAAAGAAATCTTTTTATTTATAAAATTACTTTTAAGAGACCAACAATCAACAAATGGGACCTCATGAAACTGAAAATATTCTGTAAGGCAAAATTAACTGTCATTCCAACAAAATGGCAACCTGCAGACTGGGAAAAGATCTTTACCAAGCTCACAGTTGACAGAGGGCTAATATCCATAATTTATAAAAACTCAAGAAGTTAAACACCAAGAAACCAAATAATCCAATCAAAAAATGGAGAACAAAGCTATAACGAGAATTCATAAAGGAAGAATGTCCAAGAGACACTTGAAGAAATGCTCAACGTCCTTAATTATAAGGGAAATGCAACTCAAGATGACTCTGAGATTCCATCTCACACCTGGCAGAATGGCTAAGATCAAAAACTCAAATGACAGCACATGCTGGTGAGGCTTTGGAGAATGGGGAACACTCCTTCATTGCTGGTGGGAGTGCAAACTTGTACAATCACTATGGATATCAGTCTAGCGATATCTTAGAAACCTTGTAATAGCTCTACCCCAAGATCCAGCCATACTAATTCTGGGTGTATATAAGCAGACCACAAGTACATCTCCTCATCTATGTTCATAGCAGTTTTATTTGTAATAGCCAAAAACTGGAAACAACCCAGATGTCCCTCAACAGACGAATGGATAAAAAATTGTGGTACATTTACACAATGGAATACTACTCAGCTATCAGAAATAAGGAAATCATGCAATTTGCAGCCAAATGGATGGAACTAGAAAACCTCATCCTGAGTGAGCTAACCCAGACTCAGAAAGATGCACATGGCATCTATTCACTTATAATTAGATTTTAGCCAGGTAGTACAGGATAACTATCCTACAACCAACACACCCAAAGGAATGGGAACATAGATAAATTTTATCTGGTTAGTGGGACACTTTGTTCTAATGAGGTTGCCATATAGGCCCCCAGTACAAGAGGAAGCTGTTAGCCCTCATATGACTGTTGAACTGAGGGGGGCTGATATGTAGGGGCAACCCACTCTGTGGAAGTAGGATAGGTAGGAGAGGGGGGAAGAAGTTGGGAAGGTGGGCTGGGAGTGGTGTAGAGAGAGGACTGTGATGGATCTGTAACTTGAAGTAATAAATAAACATAAAAAAGGAGTAAATAGGTAGACAATACTTTCTTATCAAGAAAATAAATTTAAATTCAATGGTATCCATCTAGCATTCATATTCATTTCTGTGTTCCTGTGAATGAATGCCCATGTATGTGTATATGTGTCTATATATATATGTATATATGTATGCATGTATATGTCTACGTTTGTACATGTATGTATGCATGGATGTGTGTGTGTGTGTGTGTGTGTGTGTGTACATCAGAATAGAAGCATAAGAGAACAATGTTTTCCATTATCATGTTGCATAAGCTATATTACTATTTAGAATTCCTAAAGTCTTTGAACACATAACTTTATGTAATATAAATACAAATAAATTTCAATTTCAAAAGATTAAAATGATTCTTCATGTTACAAAATCTGTTAAATTTCTTGTGCCAATATTTCTATAATTATGTATCAAGACTGTTTATTCCTGTCAGTTTTGTTATTTTTTGTTTTTTGTTTGTTTGTTTTTTGTTTTTGTTAATGGGGTAAAAGTGTTTTTTAAAAAGAACCAAAGTCAAAAAAGTCAGGAGTTTCTTTCTTAAGCCTAATAGGAGTCTGGGCTTAAATAATGCTTTCACATAAAAACTGGAGACTTTTATCCAGGCGGTGGTTTCGCACGCCTTTAATCCCAGCACTTGGGAGGCAGAGGCAGGCGGATCTCTGTGAGGTCGAGGCCAGCCTGGTCTACAAAACGAGTCTAGGACAGCCGGAGCCATTATACAGAGAAACCTTGTCTCAAAAAACCAAAAAACAAAACAAAACAAAACCCCAAAAAACTGGAGACTTTTTTTATTTATAAAATAGCTTTTATCAATAATGAGTACAGCAGTGTTCAAGAAGGGCAAACTGGTTGAACAGTTTGCAAAAGGGGTCAGAGCCTAGCATCTTAAAGGACAAGAGACATCCTGACCTCCAAACAGGGACTGTTCTGGGAACTCATGTACACACAACTGCAGTTGTCAAGGTTCCATGTACCTCCTTCTTACTCACCTTCTCATTCTAAGAAGGTGTAAATCAGCAAGTTGTTTCCTATTAGTGATATGGATGGAGTGGTGTGGCTGTGGGAAGACAACCTGGCATCACTATAGCTAGACTATCACACACATTTTAGAGGAGCAAATGGAAAGGGGTTATGTGGAGGACATCTTGCATTTATCCTGAAATTTTAGGGAAAAGTAGAAGATAAATTCAAAATGAGTTATTTAGAGAATGATTTGATGAAAATCACAGTGAGGCACAGAATATAAAAATAACAATAGCAAAGAAAGGTTATGTTTTGCTTCCTAGAGAAGAACTCTGGATTTAGGAAATGCAGTGAGCACAGAAATAGTGTACAGTGAATGATTTGTAGGCATAAAACCCCCAAGCTCATCCTGCTGCTCACAATCTCCATTGGGTTTCAGATTTAGGTAAATATTACCAGAAAACAGATAATAAATGTACCTGCTGGAGCTACCATTCAGGCAGCCTTCTAGGACAAACAGAAGAAAAGATGAATGCATCTCAAGAGGCATGTAGAAGACATAATATAGCAAGAGATTTGTTGTTTAAAAAATTATAATATCGCAGTCATACTATTTTACTAATGAAGACTCAGGAGGCAGATGCTGGGATGAAAACCTGCTAGCTCAGAGAGACAGAGCTAGCATCCAGCTGATGTTCGTATTGCACCAATGTCTCAGCCAAAAGCCCTACGGTAAAAATTCCAGAAGAGCCTAGAGGAAGAAGCTTAGAAGGAGAAAACCTCCAAAGCAATCTGAAGGAGTGAACCTACAGGACCACAACTCTTTCTCCAAATTGTCTTAAATACCATAAGATCGAGGTCTCTCCTTTCCATTTAATCCCTGTCAGCTGATTTCTTGATAGACCTCTTGACCTAGGGTTAGTTTATTTAATCCTGTTCCCAGAAAGCTCTTCTATTAAAGGTGTGTTCTTAGAGCTGAGCCACATCATAACCATTTGTTTACAATAAACAGAAAGTTCTTGGATTAAAGGTGTGTGCTAAGAGATGGACCTCACCATAACCGTTTGTTTACAGTAAACAGAAAGCTCTAGGATTACAAACAGATTTTTTGAATTCACTAACTCCGGGTTCACAATGTAATCACACTCTGTGAATAAATACCCTGCAACAGAGATTTATAAGCCTGAAGGACATCAAATCAAAATTACAGGTAGGCAACTCAGTTTTTTTTTTCAGGAATGTAAAAACAATTAATGTTCAGTACTAGTGAATTCATTGAACAATTGTTTGTTTAGAGTTAAATGCAATATTTTTTTCTGATTTAAACATTATTCTAAGAGTTGGGAGTCAATTCTTTTTAGTTTGCTTTTGAAAGAAAAGTGGGAGTTTATGAAGACAAAAGGATTAATGTAATTTAAACTGCAGGTGGAGAAGAGAGAAAGTGTGAAGGAGGGAGAGATAGAGGGAGAAAGAAAGAGAGACAGAGAGTCAGTGTGAAGATGAAACTACACCTAAGGGTTATTCGAGCTTTTCCAGGGAAAGTCTCAACAGAGTTCACAGGAGACAGATAGATTGGGAAACAAGTACAAATCATGCAGTATCCATTAGTGGTCCATAATATAAATACGATGGAACAATAATCAGATGTGTCTTGAGTTCAAGATCTTCTTTGGATACAATCATCAATGGAAGTGTCTTTGAGAAGGTGCCAATGAGCTTGCATCTGAGACAGGAAACACCAGAATTAACTGTGGCTCCTGTGTGTCCATTCATTTTCTGTTCTCACTGATCTCAGTTCTCGTCATGTTAGGACTGCTCAGGAGCTGCAGGACTGACACCACATCCCTTGCCACATTTTGACAGTTAGACCAACAAATACCTATTAGTTTAACAAATACTATTGATTGCTATATGGCACTACGTTTGTTTAAGGCGTGAGAAATACAGGGCTGGATAAAACACTCTCTATACTTTCACTCTCAATAAACGCCCAGCTCTCTCATAAGGGAGACAGCAGCAGGACATATTCCAATTGTGAACTGATAGAGGAAAAAACGATCACTAAGTGAGACAGTCTGGAGTGTGATGTAATAGAATCTAAAAGAAGAAATCTTCAAAGGGCAATTGTCCTTTATCACACTAACAAAATTGCCTCTAAGTCATGTAACCCAAGACCTAGGAAGTGAATGTGGCATCAAGGAGGTGACTGCTGAGATTAATAAAAGCAATCTTGGGGAAGTGATTGTGACCAGAGATCAACTGAAGTGCATCAAAAATAGAATGGGAAGCCAGGCAGGAGAGAGAGGGAGAGCAACTTTTAAAGAAGAAAATCAGTGAAATGAAGAAGCAGCAGCAGATTGCAGGCATGAAGGATTTGTTTTCTCTTTTTTTTTTCCTCACTAAGTTTTCCTTTTCAGCCAAGTGCTATTAGAGTTTATTTAGATGATACCAAGAGCGATAGTATTAAAATATGTATTGATAACTTGGAGAAGAAAATTCACAATTTGAGGGCTAAGTATAAACCCAGGTAGTTTAATATTGATATAATTTTTTTCAGTGATAAAAACTCATGGGAAATTTGGTATTCCTATGCAATGTATCTTTTTGAAGGTATTATTCGTGACATATTTGCCTCTTAGCATTTTGTGAATGTTTGAAGAGGTAGCAGTAATGTGAAACAATCCTGCTGTAGAATGGGCAAGTGAGAACGCTAGCTGGGAAGAGACTGACAAGCAGTACTGCAGCCTATTCAGGAACCGCAGTTATAATTTTAGAACAGCAGTTATTCTTCTTATTATGGGGCTTCCTCAGCAATGCTCAGCTACTCAGGTGAAAGCACAGAGAACACAGATAATTGGCAAGAGAAGGAGACTGGAAACACAATTAAGGAAGAGAGGGCAATGGGGCTGCAGCAGGTCTTCCTGCCATGGTTATCTTAATGACTATAAGTCTTAGGAAGTAGGGAGGGTAGACAATAAAGAGGAGGTAGGCCCTGACAACTCAGAACCATCAGTATCTCTCCACGCAATAGGCCATCTACCATTAAGAAACTGCCTCTGTAATATCAGGTTGGAGGCAGTCCTGTAAGGCCTTTTTTAAAATTAGTGATTGATGCGGGAGGGATCAGTTTATTGTGGGTGGTACCATCCCTGGGCTGGTGGTTCTGTGTTCTATAAGAAAGCAGGCTGAGGAAGATATGGGGTCAAGTTAGTAAGCAGCACCCCTCCATGGCTTCTGCATCAACTTTTGCCTGCCAACATAATTGACCTCTTGTCAACTTGATATACAATACTTCCTAAATCATGAATTTTCCCTTTTTTGATCATACCTGGGATCTCAGATTAATAAATACCACCAATATAAAACATCTTATAAACTTAAGTTTCTCACAGTCTTTTCCAATTCAAACTCTTCAAAAGTTCAGTCTCTGTGAAATGCCAAAATCTCTTTTAAAATCTGAAATCTCCTTTAAAATTTTAAAGTCCTTCAACTGTGGAATTCTATAAAATCAAAAATAAGCTGTATAATTTCTTACTTAAAGAAGAAAGAACCATGACACAGTCACAATCTGCATGAAATAAAACCACTTTCTTGAGAGGAAAAATAATTTAATGTCCACTATCTGGGGTTCGCTCGAGATCTTCTGTGCTCCTCCATGGGACGATGGTCTCTATTTCCTCTCTACCCTCTGAATTACACACAGCCTATCTACTAAGCTTCTCAGGCTGCACTGCACACCTTCTGTTGCTTTTTGTGGTCATTTCATGTTATTGGCATCTCTACAGTGCTGAGGTTACCTGCAGCAACTGGGCAGCACCTTCATCAATAACCTCTGATAGGCTTTCTTCATAATGCCAAACCTCAAGTTCTTTCCATGACCCCTTCAATCCTGGGCTTCAATGGCTACTGAGGCTTCACCTTAGCCAGTGTGCCCTCCTGACCTCTCACAGTGCCAAGCCTCAGCTTCTCTCTTGCTCTCTGTGCCTTCAAAACCAGTATCACCTGGGTGACTATCACTAAGCTTGCTTCCAATAGGAGGTACACCCTTGGCCATTTCTGGAACACAACTTATGTGGACTGACCCTGAAAAAAAAAAACAAAAGATTTAGATTTCACCTCAATGATGGTAGTTTCTTCTTATTCATAGCTGATTCTTTAGACCCAGGTGACAAACATTCATTGTTTCACAAAAAAAAAAAAAAAAAAAAGATTTTACTTTAGTAGTTCTGGTCTCTTCTTATTCACAGCTAACTCTTTAGTTCCAGCCCACCAGACCCAACAGATTCTTCACATAAATAGTCAAGTGGAATACTTACTTCCCTCTGAAACTTTGAAATGTGGGACTCCGTACTCTGCACTAATCTCAACATTCTTATCTTCCAGGTTCCTATAGAACATCCAGCTGAGCTCTTAATACTCAATGGCTCCTCAACTGAGGAATGGACTGAGGAATGGATAAAAAAACTGTGGTACATCTACACAATAGAATACTACTCAGCTATCAGAAACAATGAAATCATGCAATTTGCAGCCAAATGGATGGAACTAGAGAAGCTCATCCTGAGTGAGCTAACCTGAAATCATGCAATTTGCAGCCAAATGGATGGAACTAGAGAAGCTCATCCTGAGTGAGCTAACCCAGACTCAGTAAGATGCATCTATTCACTTATAATAGGATTTTAGCCATAAAGTACAAGATAACTATAATACAACCAATGCACCAAAGGGAACATGAACATACAATTTGCCTTAGTGGTGCTGCCTTGTAGGCCCCCAGTGTATGAGGAGGCTCTTGGCCCTCATATGACTGCTGAAATGGGGCAGGGACTGTTCTGTAGGGCCATTCCACTCCAGAGGAGTAGGATGAAAGGGATATGGGGCGGGACTGGGAGGGGTGGAAAGAGGACACTGTAATGAATATGTAACCTGAAATAATAAATAAATATTAAAAAAGAGAAAACCTATTAAATTATAAAAAAAGAGGGTAAGGCAGAAGAATCAGCTGTCCCACATTCAGAGCTGTGGAATAAAGTACTGTCGATCATCTTTAAAAAAATATTCAATGGATTTTCTATGTCAAACTTCCAAAATCCTTCCACAGTCTTCCCCAAAACAACATGGTTATATGAGTCACAGCATTATTACACTCCCTGGTACCAACTTTCTATCTTAGTGAATGTTCTATTGCTGTGAAGAAATACCATTTACATAGCAACTCTTATAAAAGATTATATTTACTTGGGGTTTGCTTACAGTTTCAGAGGTTTAGTCAATTATTATCATGGTAGGAAACATAGTGGCATGTAGGCAAACATGTTGCAGAGGTACCTGACAATTGTAGGTCCTGATTTTCAGACTCAGTGGCTACTGGGCATACTTTGGGCTTTTGAAACCTCCAAACTCACCCCCAGTGTCACACTTGCTTCAACAAGGCTACACCTACTCCAAGAAGACCACACCTCCTAATCCTTCATAATCAGTGCCAATCTCTGATGACTAAGCATTCAAACATATGAGCCTATGGAGACCATGCTTATTCAAAACACCACATGCATATATGCAATTCTGAATATTGTTGAAGATGGATATATACATTCAATAGTTTTCCAAATAAGTTTTGCATAACTAAGGCAGATAACTAGATTATCTATAATGATCTTGGCAGATAGATTGCCAAGATCATTATAGTTGCTTTATTATTTTCTATTAAGGGTAAAATACAGATCCATATGGTTAGTGTATTAAAACAATGCATATTCATTGTGTTTCGGTTACTCTAGGTTAGGATTCAGCTTTCTATTTGAGGTCCCATAACATTGCAGTTGAGGTATTACAGGATTTGGTTTCATCTTAAAGGTTCAATTACAGAAAGATCCTCTCATAAAATTGCTAGATCTTCTCATAAGATTACCTGATTCTTTGTCTTTTTGACTCAAGGCTTCTCTCAACTCCCAAAGTACCTTTTTATTCTAAACTCCAAGTGCTTCTGAACATGGACACTTACTTTGTCAAAGCCAAACAATATATTGTAATAATATATAACACAATCATGGGAGTGACATATTATCATTCTTTTTTTTTGGTGGGGGGGGTTAACAGGCTTTGGCCTGATTGTGCAATCCTAGTTCATCTAAGCTAGCTCATAATTCTATTACCCAAATATGACCCCATATATACATACGTCCCTTTGGATTGCAATTCTCCACACTATGGAGATGTTCCAGGCCATGTGCAATGACCTTCCTTAATCTACCCCTTGGTGTGTGTTTCCTTCTTCCTGTTCCTGGCTTCTTCCCAGAGCTTCTTCTTCCCGAGATGTTCTTTGTCTCTGAAGCCTGTGCACCTTAGTCCTGCCTACCTCCATCTTTGCCCAATCTGAAGGCCTCAGCATTTATTTAACCAATCATAGACAGTTAAATAACAGACAGCAAGCAGGACCAATCAACATTTAGAATGCTTAACACCACCCCATCATTTCCCTCCTTTTGTTTAATAAAAAAGCTAAAACTTTTAACTCATATAGTAAAAACAATAAGAACAAATATGAAACAATCAAGAAAACCACATATAAAAGGTATGCACATAATGTTTAGCCTATTTGTATCAGGCATTTGTATCATCCCATTCTGTCTCTTTCTTTGTCTCCCACGATTTGGGATCAAAGATATTCATTTATATATTTTTTTCTTTCCTTTTCTCCTTTTTTTGGAGATTTAATTTCTATGTGGATATATCTATCCTTATTGAGACAGGGTTTCTCTTTGTAGCTTGGGCTGTCTTGACTTGCTCTGGAGAGCTCTGTGGATTAGATTGGCCTTGAACACATGAGGAACCTGATTTTTCCTTGTCTCCCAAGTTTTGAGATTAAGGTATAAATTTAAATAATTGAATTACCCTTATTAAACAATAATATTAGTTAAAACATTTTGTATTAGGTTGAGTTCCAATTCTCCCATGGAAACCCCATTCTTAAGGAAATTGGTGAAGAATAGCATGATATGCTATTTATGTTAGCTTTTCTTAACTGTTGGCTATGGGTGGCATGCAATTTGTGTGTTCTTCCCCAGCCTAACTCTGGATTCTTACATTGGTTAACAGAATCCCCCCCTCCCCATTTCCTGAGACAGGATTTCTCTGTGTATCCTTATCCTAGACTCACTTTGTAGACCAGATTAGCCTTAAACTCACAGAGCTCAACCTGCCTCTCCCTCCCAAGTGCTGGGATTAATGGCATGCACTACCACACCCAGCAATTAACAAGAGATCTTTTAGGGGGCAAAATGCCTCTTGAAACAAGTTCTCCAGTGGGAGCCCCACACCTATGGAGACTGGCTTGTGACCCTTTTCTCTTTACGTACATTTAAGATTTTGTGTATTTATCCATTAGATCAGTAAGGACATTAGTAACATTAACATCAAGGGAAAAAATGTCAGTTTTGAATTCTAGACTATCTTTAGTAAACAGCCTTATTTTAACAGCAGGGTTCTGCCCTGCCTTCATTGTTTAGACTAGGATGGTCTAGAATTCAGAGATCTGCCTGTTTCTTCCTCTAGTGTGATGGGATTAAGGGATTAAGGGTGTGTGCTAGTACCACCCTCCTCAAATATTTCACTTAAATCCCAGATATTAGTAATGCTGTAACCCAGAAAGCAACTTTGAACTGTAGAGACAATTTGAAATCTACCCAAAATCTTTAAAAAATCATATGTTTTAGCAATGCCAAATCAGAAAAATATCCTTTCTACCTCCTGATATAGGGAAAATCAAAGACATCTAAACAAAAATCAAGCAAAGAAACAGGAACATTACAAAAGCCTTGGTCTAACTCTGCTATCCTATACTGCAATTTTGTTCATTATATCTTGGAATCTAGTTTTGGTTGCATTGTATTGGGGGGTGCCAATACCATAAATCGAAGAGAAACACCTAGCAGCCAGGGAATTCTGAGCTCCAGCTGCCATCAATTTTGCATTATCTATCAGGAAGGGCCTCCCTCCTTCCTCCATTATCATTGTTGGCAAATTAGCATTCCATTTGTAAATTCTTTCCTTTAAGCCTATTCTAGTCTGAACTTTCTCAAAAAAGATACACAGAACCACAATTGCCAGGGTAAAAATCATTTGTATGATAAGAGGAACAAAGTCAATTGGAATCCAAACATATTGAGGCATTATTAATTCCTCCATTTTTTTTTTATCTAGGTGGTTAATTCTGCTCTCAAGCTCTGTTTAGAAGGCTGCCAGTTTTTAAGTACATAAGGAGAGCTAAGCTTTCTGTCGCGTCCCCCTCGACCAGCAAGGATGACGCAACTCATAAAAGCTCTTCTCCAGCAGTTTATTCAGGTCCCTTGAAAACAGTCTTCCGAATGCCCAGGCAGATCCAACCCACAGGATAAATAATAAATGAACAGCCAATCAAGTAAAGCCACGTAGTGCTATCTTAGAGGCCCACATATGCGGAAGCAAGCCAGATCAGCGGTCTTTGCCAAATATGGACTTGTTTATCACTGAGAGCGCTCACCGTCGGGCTGGTGGGAGGCAGAAACCGGCGCCATCTTTAGGGCGTGGCACATCGCAGCTCTCTACAGTTCCCCCTTTTTTATTTTTTCTAAAGTAGATAAAAAGTCCCTGGAAAGGCTTCGTAATCCCTCTATCTGGGGATTTCACGGTGGGCCTGAGCCTGTAGGAGGGCGGTGCTCAAACTCTTACCCGTCTCTGGGTCAGCCTCCCCACTCGGGACTGCCCTGTCTTAGGTGGCTGAGACTTACCCGTCTACTCCGTCATTGACTTGCCAGACCCTAATATCCGTGGAACGAATACCTCAGTGGGCAGGAACTATGCTTAGTGAAGATTTACTTCACGGCAGCGAGCCATGCCTGAGGGGACTGGCCCGCCTCAATGGCGACAAGGGCTTGTATAATCATGGCTGCATTACGCTTTTGTGTGGCTCTCATTTTGTAGATGCACCATAGGCAAAACAGAGAGGCTAGTATCATTAGTATCGCCAAAGAGCCTACGCCCGCCCACTCCTTAAGATGATCCATAGCCGTCTGTATCCAGGAAGT